>JAPYZL010204033.1:0-12476 GCA_030522825.1 Platygaster orseoliae | reverse complement strand
CTCTTCGAATAAACTCTGGGCTTGTTTCCGACATGGTGACAATTTTCGTACTGACATAATTAACTTTAGTCCACAAGGTATTCAGACACTGAAAGCGAAATCTTTCTGAAGCATATTATCGCGGGAATATTGAATGGTTTTTTGTCCGGATTTTGGTGGCGCACCCTGTAACTTCGAAAACACACAACATAATGTAAAAAACTTTCCAATTGGTTGAAAACTTTTGAAAATATTAGAAAGCAGTAAAAAACAGTTTTTGATCATAAATCTCAGTACAGTTTCTTTTTGGCATTGAAAACTTATGCAGTCATCAGGACAAAATCACTATACAATCTAAAAAGTTATATAATTTCATATCTGAATAGATGTACGCATTTTTTTCTTCAGCCACTGTTTAATATTCATATTTGTATCCGATTATTACTATGAAACTATGGGAAAAACTCCATGAATGTATACACTGAATAAGCAATATGTGCTTAAATGAATTCTATATTCAGATAAACACATTTTATCAGACTCTAACAAATTTTGGTTTAGTAAAAATATTTACGACTCAGCTAACATGAATTTGATTGTTCGAACTGAAAATTTTTATTGACATAAAAATTTGTTTGTCTAAACTGAGTATTTATTTAGGCGAACCAAATCGGTTTTACAGTATTGAAAATTAGGTACTATTTAAAATAATAAATTTTTGAATAATCCTATTTATGGACATTTACGTAGATTTTTTTATTTGTTTTCACTCATTTAATTCATATTTAACCATTTTATGTCGAATTTAGATTTCTGCACTGAAAAAAATAATCGGTTATTAGACGAACGTTAGAGTCCAAGTCCAATAAAACTTCTTAGCCTGAACTAAAAATTTATTCAAACGAATCAAATAGTTCGTTCCTAAAATAACTACCAAACGTCTGTTTAACCCAGCCAAATCTCTTTTCCAGTGTAAAAAAAATGCACACATTATGGAGATATTTCTATTCAGCTCTAGAAAATTTCCTATACTACGAAAATTAAAGTTTAAAAAAATCACTATCACTTCTGACAGCCCAAATTTCTTCGACGTCAAAATTCTACCCCATCCGGCGTAAATCGGAAAAAGTGTGTTAATTCTCCGCATCCCTCACCACCGACACGGACCATCGAATTCCGGACGCACGAAAAAGAATCGAGAGCCGAGAGGAAGGCGGCATTTCGGAAAAGTCAGGGACGATGGGGCGGGGGTTCACAAAGGCGGGTTTTGCGTACCGAACGAAGAAGGGTTTAAAGCACGCGAGCAGTATTTTAATTCCTCGCCGTTATCGCGGCTCTTGTTTTAAGGGAGGGGGGAAGGGGAAGTTCGGGTCAGTGGCAAGAAATACATGTAAGTTGACCCCGCCCTCGGGACCTCTCTGGACGCTTATGAATATTAATTTTGTTCACCCCCCTCCCCCCTCGACGCTGCCAGACCCCGCGTACCGCACATCCCCGCGAGCAGCCACGGACAAGAACAAATTAGATCTTTCCTTCCATACATTTCCCTTTTATTCGACCGCGCCGTTCCTCTCTTACGCGGCCCCCTCGAAAAACCCGTACGGACGACCATCGCTTTCCCTCGACTTTCGCGCGGGATTATTTTTGCAAACTTTAATGCACTTCATTATATAGCCGTTTTACTTTGCTGCGCGAAGGGAGGAAATGAAAGGGTCACTACTCGGGAGTGTTTTTTTTTTATTTATTTTACACAATGCCGGACGGGAAGGAGTCGACGATTGAGACTTTGGCTTGGGAGACTGACGTAAAAATTTGCAATGACGTCGATGATTGGCATGAAAGGTATTTTCAAATTATAAGAAATTTGCACATTCCAATCAAATGTTTTTTGTATTTACTTAAATGTCAAACTGTCAGTCTCGATGTTCTAAAATCAACAGTTACAATGCCGAAAGAAAGAGCCACTCTAGCAGTTTTTGATAATATCATACGTCTTGATCTTCAGAGCATGAATATGTTGCATCGCTTTCTTCCAACGAAATTTCTATGTTCACATTCTGCCAAATGACTTCTTCAGATATTAAGCACATCGCTAACAGCATTTTATGCATTTATTTTTGCATACTTTGCAGATTTTTCATGTTTTTCGAGGACATCATGCCACTTTGTCGTGAGTAAGTTCAGCCGCTCTGGTCATAACATATATGCTATACCTGACAGCTTCGTGACAACCGAATAAACCTAAAAGGCCGAGGAGTTAAAAAATCTTGAAAAAATTGCTCGCAAAATTCATAGACAATCCTCAATCACATCGCGCCGCTTCAGCGACCACGAAAATCCGCGAAACCCTTGAACAAACATCCCGAATCCATCAGAGGATTAGTCTCGGTACCCCGAAAACCCGCCCACCCCGGCAATTCGCGTAACTACAGGTAGTGGTGTACACAGCCGAGAGTTGAAAACCGCAGCGCGAACGTCGTATCTCAGAGCCGACATTTTCCGCGGGCGGGTCTTATTATCAGACCAAATCTCGTCCAAGACGCGGGGATAATTCAAGCCCTGGGTGGCTTGCTCGGAGCCGAGGAAAATCCAGCGGGTTCAATGAAAAATGATTTGGACTTTCGCAACTACCAAGCGTCTTCCGCGGTCGCGGATAAAATCTCGGGGCGTCGTAGTATTCAGGGGGCGAGGGGGAGGATGAGGAAGGAACTCGTAAGTTCTCGTAAGTAACGGGGAGAGCTTGAAGTGGCAACCGCGGGCTGGCTCTTTAGAGGTGTCTCGTAACTCGGCGCGAAACGCCAACTTCTCCTTCGCGAAAATTCGCGCCCAGCCCCCGCGACGTGTTGCCCGCGCGGGCCGCGCGTGTCTTAATGGCTCTCGCTCTAATTGTAAGATATCTGCCGAGTTTTGCCAGCGGCACGCTCGCTAGAACAAGCGAGGGAGATGGAAACAAATTCGTTTGTCTCTTCGTACATTTTGCTGGCGAGTTTGAAAAGCAGGTTTTTTTGAATTGTTCAAAAACGGAAGAACTGGGCGTTTGTGGTGTTGGCGAAACGATTTTTGTACTTTGGAAGTACACTGTTAAAAATGTCATTAATTTAGAAAAAATTTCATATATTAAGAGTACAATATTTATTTAATGTTCTAAACTCGTGCATTAAACCTTTGAATGCATAAATATGATATAAAATATAACACATCGATCACATCTTACATTAGCTCAGTTGTCAAAACATATAAACTTAATAGGTAGCTTTAGGAAAGTATGCAGTAGGTTAAAATCCCCATCAAAGCTAAAAATTTTTCCGCAAAGCGAAAAGTGAGAACGATAGTCTCGGCATAATCCTAATTTCATAAACAAAAAAACAAACAAAATTCAGAAACTTGTTTTTTTTTTTTTTTTTTTTATGAAAATCCCTTTCATCCGGGTCTTCTTTCAACGCCCTCTTACACGGAGAGAAATGGTTTGGTGACAGCAATCATTGATTTAGTAAAATATGGATCCACCAAAGTTTTGGGTACTACAACCAAAACTTTGGTTATAATAACCAAAGCTTCTGTTGTAACAACTAATGCTCAATTTTTATGACTGATTATTAAGTTGCAATATCCAACACTTTGGTTATCATAACCAAAGTTTTTGTTGTAATATCCGAAACTTTGGTGGGTCCATATTTTACTAAATCAATGGTTGCTGTCACCAAACCATTTCTCTCCGTGTACCGATACAAGCTTGGCAGCGCGAGTGACAAATAGTAACCATCCGTAATTGTGCCCAGCAGTTCAAGCTTCATCGTTCCCTCCACCGCTTTTTGCTATCGGTTATAAATTATCTATCGCGATATTTCTTATTGTTCGCGGGGGGAGAACGGGCGAGTGTGCCTGAGAGCTTTGATTGGTCGGACTCTATACCCAGCGTTACCCTCGTTAATCAAAGACACTCGGCACCGCAAAACGTACGTTGATATACTTTTTACTCACTTATCAGAGCGTTGAACTTATAACTAAAAGGCCCTTTTCGGAGAGAAACATTCTTTTTGTTCAACTCCAGAAAAAATTTTTTACTTTTCCTCATGGCATTTTTTCACTCTAGTAAAAAGATAAATGGAGTGGCTTGATATAAATAATATCGAAAAAATTAACTTCGAATGTAATAATTAAAATTTTTTAAGATCGCAGTCCTTTGCATATTTTCGACACATCAACTCATCGGTATGCTTTTCACTTTGGGTTATATACGGCGAGCTACGTCAAGGACAGAATATACATCGACGAGAATTTATATTTTAAATCGACTCGCATTAGGGGCGGACGTGGTTATGCATTCCAATCTCGCTTTCTCACTCGCCCGCGATGTGTATCAAAACGCGAGTCATAACGTAGCAAATAGCAACTTTACGGTCTGCCAAATGCGAAGGCATTCCGACGAATATTGCGTTGCCCAAAAAATCTTGCTGCTGAAAAATCGTAAATGACACCTTCGACGGTTTTTTTCTGATGAGTCATAAGTTGTGTATGAGTGCGAGTGAGATGCATAGAATCGAATTTGTATTTGCAGTAGGCTGTTAAAAACAAAATTTTTACTTGCTTCATCTTTCACACCTCAGAAAGCATCAGCAATTATTTCCAAAAACCGGCACGTTATTTGAATAAAAACGTAAGCGATTTTCCTACAAATGCATAACACGCGATACGACATATATACACGAGAAAAGCTCACACGTACGCCAAGAGTAAATTGTGAATATGATAATGTGAGCTCGCAATCCGATTCGGTATTTCAGCGGCGTATCTCCGATTGCCCGACCATTTGTTCAGAAAGCTCTTCTCCGCGCCCACGACAGTCTGACGAATGGGAGATATTCTACTTCTTTTACGTATAAATTTTCCGGATAAAATGTACAAACTCCCTATTTTCTAGTTCTCCCCCCCTCCCCCCCTCATGTGCAACGATTTTTCTTCTGAAAATCGATTCGAAGAAAACTACAATTCTTCGGTATTCACTTGACGCCAACCGATATTAGTATGTACGGAAATAGCAGCTTATTATTTTTCACGAATTTATTCGGTAAAAAACCTGATCGATCGATTGTGATATCACCGGCGCCTATTTCCGGGAGGGGGCCCCGTGGTTTATGGTTCAAAAAAGTCCATTAAGGAAGCCGGGGCAAATCGGCGCTGAGACGATGGCATTTTCCGAGCCATAAAGATCCGATATTGCAAGAATTATTCAGGATAATTTAAATTGATGTATCAATCCTGCGAGCACTCGAGATGAAGCCGTTCGCGGGAGAAAACAAGGGTATAAATTACGTACAGATAGATGCCGTAATTCAAAAATTGCGGCTCGGTTCGATGCCGCTCGCGTCGTAAAATTCAAATCAGCCGCTATTACGTGGCGAGAGTCGCGTTATTAGCGCGTAGCGTGATTTTGGACCAGAGTGTTTTTATCGATTTCGTCAAGAGATGTTTTCTTTGGGGAATCGGGAACACAGGTCACATTCGTGCGACAAGTTAGTCACGGATCGCGAGTTAACGGAAAAGAAGACGTTAAGTGTTGGATGGCTACTGTTTCGAGATGGAGTAATTGAAGTGGAAAAGAAAGAGAGAAAATGCTTTTAACGTTCTCGTTGGATTTCACAATAAGTGGTAAATTTGGATTATCATTTGAGTTGGAATATTTTTCGAAAAAAGAGCATTATTTTATTACTTTTCAAAAATTTCAAAAAGTTTTAGTCCAAATTATTTCAACAGCCTTTCAATTCCCCGCAATGGTTTTTAAATGATCGATAGTTTGTAAATAAATAAAATAAAAGCTTGAATTGATTAATAATCAACATTTAAGCATACAAAACATACATCAAACTAGATGATCCACAAAGTCTTTATGCATTTATCAATCCTTGCCATCCGCAAAACTTTTTATTTATAATATGAATTCGTTATCAACTGTCAGGAATTTTAAAAATCTATAAAAAGACCTAAATTTCGAGATATATCAAAAATCATCAAGTTTGATCAACTAAGAAATCGTAACATCTTTATGGGTCAACGTCATCCCAACAAAAATTTCGATTATTACAGTAATTTATTTATATTCCGAAAGTATTTTTCTAAGTAAAATAATAGCAAACATTAGTTCCTGATGTTCAACATTCAAATATTCGAAGAGACTGAACCTTGAAATACAAAAAACGAGTGAATTCTAATGATCCAGTTTACAAGACCATTTTTTTAATAATCAAATGTTGTTATAAATAATAGTTACTATTCACGTATCAATGAATTTATTACAAACACTTAGGAATCAACAGACATTGACGAAAACATTTCGAACAGAACTTAATTCAGAAATCCCAGTATTCCAGGGATGATGATCCAAGAAGTTGAATTCCTTAATCAGCCTATCTTACCCTAACAACCATTTAGCTAATTATGGTAGTTTGTTCATGATTTAAAATTTCTTTGATACATAAAAATAAGAGCTAACAATCGTTATCATAATCAGTATTCAAATATACGAAGAGTATGAATCTTCATTTCCAAAAAACCCATCAAGTCTAATGGTCTAAGAAGTCGCAACACTTTCTTCAGTCCAAAAAATACTCTTATAAACAATAACATTTTGTTTATAATAAAAGTGTTCTTACATTGATTACTGTATTCTCTACAATAACTTTAAGGAATCAACGGTTAAAACAAAAACAATAAAAAATGATACAGTCTTGCATCCCAACAACCCATCAAGTCTGACAATTCAAGAAGTCAGAACTCCTTCATCAGTCCACAAACCTTTTTGTTCATAATCAGAATTTATTCATGATTAGGGTTTCATTTAAAGAAATGATAAATTTTCGAACACTGAGGAATCAACGGTCAAAGCAAAAACAATCCCAACTACCCATCAACTCTGACGATTCAAGAAATCAGAACTCCTTCATGAACCTAAAAAACCTTTTGTTGATAACCAGAATTCATTGATGATTAGAGTTTAATTAAAAAAATGATAAATCTCCTAAGTCAACACTTCAAAATCAACCAACAAAAGGTGGAAGCGATCTTAAAGAAAATCCGCATTCCGAGATCCCAGCAACCTATCAAGCTTGATGATCCAAGAAGTCGTAAAGCCCTCATCAGTCCGCGTCACCCGCACAACCCTTTGCCAATAACTTTGGGGCGAAATATCAAACGGGCTGAAATCAAAGATGAAAATAATGCGCAGCCTGGGGGAGACTTTCAATTTCGATATATACCAGCGGGCTTTGATTTACGACTGTAAAACCGCGACGGCTATCGATGCCGATGGCGTTTCTCGGTCTCCTTGCCAAGTCGTTCGAAAGAAAATCAATACGGTAAGGGATGGAGGACTAAGGAGCCACCCATAACCCCCGATACTCGCGGATCATTAATATTTGAATGCGGCTGCTGCCACTTGTGCTTCTGTTTGCGTATACATGTATACGTGTGTGCGTGGGTGAGTATGTGTTTGTGTGTGTAGAGCATGTTCCTCGGGCACGCAAAATCGAGATCTCGATAATTACGTCAGCGGCAGAAGGTCGAGACCTGCTCGTGATTCATAGCACAACATATACATAGGAGTGGCGGAGAACGTCTTTGCTTAATCGGAATTCAATTAAACCATTAGGCGCGTTTGCGTGGCTTTGAGAGTTGAAATGGGGATTGTAGTGTGGGAAAACGAGCCTCCTCGAGAATAAGAATCGACAAGTTCGACAGTAAATTCGTAAAAAATTTCAGTTGAAAATTTTTCTCAAATTCGGCACAATTCGTGGTAGCATCTATAATTGTGAGAACCCAATTCATGTACTCTGATCCTTGAGTACGTTGTCCTTGGTATACATTCTTAAATTGAAAATAAGAAGCCACGACGAGGCGTGATAACGTGACGTTGAAGAATGGCTGTGTTATTCCATTTGGGTTTTTCCATTTATACGGCTTTGTGCCCACTCGGTTTGAAGCGAAGTGACTTATACTTTCGGGATTAGAAGGAAGACGCTATCGATGCTGGAATCCACCAGGTACGTCACATACACGAGCGTGTCTCTATGATATGAGAGGCTAGGATCCGGCATTACACATGATGTATGGTGCTCGACGGATCACCCCTCGAGAAAAGCGACACGATCCACTCGTCCCTTGTCGTCAGAATTTCGTGCCCCGTATATTGATGCCACCCGAAACTCGTCCCTCTTTTTTTTCTTTTATCCCTAGTTCTCTCCACCGAAATTCGACAGTTCCAAATCCAACGTCCCTTGGACGGGATAAATCTGTCAAAGTGACTGTCAATGAATCATTCTATTTTCATATTCCTCTTGTTTTTTCCTTCATCGCGGTGCATTTAGTGAACGATCCGAAGACGATAGAGATTGGGCTTTTCAGATCTCGTTGATCTTAAGCTTTTACATTCAGGGTCCTCGGTTTCCGAGATACTATGTAGGATTTGAGAGTTTTAGGGGGAGAAAATTATTCAACTATTTGAAAATGTTTATAGTGAAACAATTTTCTGGTTTGAAGGTGCTATTGAAAATTGTAGTTTTTAAATAGAGTCAACCTGAGATAGATGCTGGACGAAAATTCCAATTTTTACCGAAACTTGAGGTAGTTGCCATCAAACAGAATGGTACAAAAAATATATAATCTACGATTTTTTTAACTTCTGTTGTTTTTTAGAAAAATGACTTATAGGCCGAAAATAATTATGTTTTTAGAATTAGTACACAGTATTGAAAGAGTAGTTTTTGAGTGCCAAAGAATTTTTTATCCAATTATGGGTTGGGAAATCTCACGAATACATATGAGATTTGATAGCTTTCAAATTTCTTCGGTCTATTTATTAATATAATTCTTGCTTTTTAGAGATGATCGCACATGTTTTGTTTTTTCGATATTTCATAGTGTCTTTTACTCGTTTGTTAAAATTACACACTAAAAAAAAAAATTTTTTTTTCATAACTTCATGAAAATACTAAGCATTTTGAATCAGTTCAAAAATATTGATTGATTTCAAGTTGAAGAACTTTTAAAATGTACAAAAACTGATGGATTCATAATTTTTACTTATCAATAATGGGCAGCTACGTAAATGTTTTAATTGAATTTCAGAGAATCAAGCGAAAGTTGTTTAAAACTTTAGGGAATTCAAAAATACGGCTAAATTTCGCTTAGTTTCAAATTATATTGCACGAATTAAAAGATTTCTGTACGAATGCTTTTGAATTTTGATGTGTAACATACAATAAGAGGTTCTAAAAATAAACAGCAAAAAATGTTCAATGCATCTTTGATGGAAGTGAATGGAAGCAGTATTCAAACATTTTAACCAATTCTGAAAAGTATTGAAAAACGAAGGGCAATTAGTGAAATAAAAAAAATATTGATCATTTTCTTGTAGTACCTGGGACTTTACGAGTAATTTAAATTTAAAATTGCCACCACATAAGCACATTCTGATTTAACATGTCGCGATATAATGACAATTATTACACCATTATTACTTCATCTCCTTCATACTGGTATCACCAAAATATTTTTTATCTGCAAAAGTATTATTCAAGAAACACTGAAATGATGATGTTTCATTTGAAGAAAATTAACTAGAAAAAATATTTAAATTTACATTACTATATTATTTTCAAAGCTCATGATTCAGCAAATCATTCAATTAAACTGTGAAGATCAATAAATTAATCTGGAATAACAGCATACAAATCACGAACTCTCGAACATGAACTAATATCACAGTGCAATTAATTAATCAATGTAGTGGAAACGCTAATAACATTTTTTCTAAAATATAAGTTGATTGTTGCAAGTCACAGTGTATGGGTTACTTTATATTAATTGACGGTTCTGTTTGAACGAAATTATATTTTACTAATGACGACGAGAAATCTGATGAAGTCTTATGAACACTGTGTTAATCTGTTGTTAGAAATTCGATCAACTTTCCTGATGAGGACTGAATAAAATAAGAGTAGAAAGCTTGATTTAAATGATATCTTTATAATTGTTGAAGGAGTTTGATTTCCTTCAACATTAATATGTGGCTCCTTGAGATCGAGTTGACTGGACATTTTTCTGAAACACATTAATTAAAAAAATTGCAAAGTTTTCTCAGGGGGAAATTCCAAAAACTATCTAGAAAAATTCTCGTCACATAAGAGTACCCACTTCAGTAAAAGTGGTGCGTGAAAAAAAATGAATGAAAAGGGCCTCGTTAATTCCCCGTCCCGGCGCCTGAACCGGGAATCGCGCTAATTCGTTATCACCGGGACGGATCCATTTTATTTCCGAGACGCAGGGAATTACAATCCCGGGGAATTCGCCGAGCGCGTGTGCAGTCTCGCGGCATAACTTCCTACAAGATCGCCGGGATGTTCCCCCGGCTTACCTACATTCGCCCGCCCGGAGACCACTGTCTCTTACAAAGGTAGTAATTGTATTGTACATCGTCGGGCGACTCCTACCGCCTCCTGCAAGGGCTCGCCGAGCGTGATTAAAACTTGATTGCATTAGCTCGTGACTCGCGATTCTTGCGCGTGTTTCCCACGTCAAGGGATATTTTACAAGTGCATAATGAAACGCGAATGCATAATATCCGTTACCGCGAGGGAGTCCTCGAGGAATTGTACGGTCGCGAGATTTTGCGATGAATAAATTGGAAGGGTTTGCTTCGCTTTTATTTCCTGCTTTTGCGGTCTTTTTGGGACGATTATAAGCATAGCGAGGTAGGCAGATCGAGGATATACTTATCCTCGCCTATTACGTTGAAAAATTAAATGACATGCAATTTGAAATGACGAGAATTTGGAATAACGGACTTTGCATTATTTATTTAACGCAATCATCATATTTTGTGACAAACCACTACTTCTATGTTACAGACTATGAAATCAGCTTGACCCCCCCCCTATCTCACAAGATGTAATAATATACAGTATAAAATGAGAAAATAAATATTTTCAATTTCTTTTTGCAATTTTTAATGACATGACAGAAATACATGGAGCATTTTGACGGGGAGGGGGGGTCTAGAAATAACGAATCAACTTTCGGGTTACAAGGTAGGTACAAAATATCTACTAATTTTTTATTTTATTGATAAGGCTTCCATTCATTTTTCTTTTTTGTTATTCAAAACTCGGTTTACTCAAAGTTCATTGAAAAAAATTCAAAAATGTGTTGGTTTTTTTTAAATATTCTATTTTAAAAATTTTTTTTTTTTTATTGAAAATCAAATCACTAAGAGTTCAAATTCAGAAGTAAACAATTAACAACTATTTTAAATTCGTTAATAATTCATCATTTTTTAAATATAGAATCAAATCTCTAGAATTTTCAGCTCAAGAATACAGAGGATAACCAATTTCGAATTAAATATGTTGTTTTTGGATTTTTTTGTTATTTTTTGAGTAAGTAATCGATAATTGCTGTAAAAAAATTTCTATTCAAAAGTTTGAAACAGCTGAAAATTTCGTTAAATTAATTTTAATTTTTCTTACATTTTTTAAAATTCAGAATAGAAATAGTGAGAAATTTAGATCAAAGGTAGTAAAAATAATGAATCAAGAAGATTATTCTTGATTTTTAAACAAATTACTCAAATTATAAGTTTGAATTACCTATGAATATGGAATTTCTTTGATCAAAAAAAATTCGTCTTCTAGTTACCAGTAAATATAAATAAAATTTATGTTGTAAGCGTGAAATTACAACAAAATGCAAATAATTTTATAACTGTTATGATTGTTTTAGAGTTTTTTGTTCTTTTTTTAAAACTACGAATTGAATTTTCCAAACATTGAATTCACTTAAAGAGATAAAAATAACTGGACATTTAAAATATTGTTGATAATTTACGAATCGTCTATTTAATTTTCGAAATTAATTATCCAATCACTAGAAATTTCAGCTAAAATATGCATGTTAATGAGAAATCTTAAATTGACTTGATTATTAATGAATTTCACGTTTAATTTTGCAAATATGTAATTAACGTAAAAAAAATTTTAGTTCACACATTAAGAATTACTACGAAGAACAAATTTTTTTCTACGTATTCTAATTTTCACTAGTATTTTCAGAAATTCAGAATCAAACTACTAAAAAATAGTGTTCTGAAATGCAACATTCAAGTTTGAATTCGTATTTCAAATATTAAATTCAATTTTTAAAATATCAGTGAGAAATTAATGCTGGTGTGAGAAAAGTTATTTGGAAAGTCAAATTTGATCTTCTAAATTTTAGGTAAACGAAATTCAGAATGTGAAATCTAAATCTGAACTAAAGTATTTTCATCACCACATACTGTATCTTAAAATCAATATTATACAATTTTCGTTCATTCAGCAAGTACTTAATGAGACTGTGCATCAAATGTCAAAGTACAGGGTGCGCCATCAAAATCCGGACAAAAAACCATTCAATATTCCCGCGATAATATGCTTCAGAAAGATATCGCTTTCAGTGTCTGAATACCT
>JAPYZL010203930.1:0-60260 GCA_030522825.1 Platygaster orseoliae | reverse complement strand
CAACAACAACAACAACAACAACAACAACAACAACAACAACAACAACAACAACAATAATAATAATAATAATAATAATAATAATAATAATAATAATAATATACAAATATAATTGTAAAAATAACTGTCATAATAATCTGATAAAAATAATAATGCTTATTTTTCTTTAGGATTTATTCTTCTGTTTAATTAGTGAAATTAAGAATCTTGAATTCTTAACGGATAATATTGAATAATTGATAATTTTCACATATTCTTTTCATTTTTTTATAACTATTTTTGCTTACTTTATTTCTAAAAATCATCATTATTTATATCTGTCATAAATTAGAATATATTTTTTATTTTTATTTTATTAAATTCAAATATTATGATACTTCATTTTATCATATTATTTTTTTTATGATATTTATTATTATAATAATTTTATTACATAAATTATCAAATATTATATACGATCATGTCTGTCATTTTTTGTTCTTGTTTGTTTTTTCATTGATCATCATCACCATCATTTTTTTTTATTTTATGTAAAAGAATTATTATTTATTTTTTCATATCATGAGAGGTTGAAACCTCGAAAATTCTTCTCTGCCTTCATAGAACAAATACATGATTTGTCGAAGTCATGAAACGCTCTGACAATATTCACTTCGTTACCGTCAAAGTTGCTCCTTTCATGTGCAGCGAAACTCAAGGACTTGTGGCGATAACACGTACATTACACCTGTATCTCACGAAGGCAGTCCAGGATATCCGTCCACTACATCAATAATATTCGCAAGCCGTGTATCCTGGCAACGCGACGAGCAAAAAACAATGGTCCTCGCTTCGCTCCCGCCGTACATGACGACCAGGAAGCGAAAGTTTGAGCACTTACCATGTAACATGCATTAATCCACCGAAAAATAACTTTTCCGACGAGAGTACAACTTTCCAATCACGCCAGATGTATTTTTCAGGCTGAAACGAGGACAGTTGCATTCTCAAGCGAAAGAACGAATCGATAATGAAATTGTTTCATTAATTTTTCTCTAATTGGAGGTTCATTTAGATGAAGATTGTGGGGAATTTCTTAAATTGGGAAAGTCTGAGAATGTAATCAAACAGTATTAAGTGGAAAGGTCAGCTTGCATGACGCCAAAGGTACCGAACGTCGCAAATCCCCGTGCTGATATTATTTAGAGAAACGTCGAAGTTTGATAAGGTTGTAGCAAATACGCACGCGGTACGAAGTTGGGTGAAACTTGGCGGAAACTTGCTCATTAATGGATTGGAACTTGGATGGGTTGCTAAATCTGCGATGTAATCTCAACAATTTAAGCTGCCAGCAACAGCTGAGCTAAATACCTACCGCAAGCGATTGCTGTTCAAAAAACGTGGAGAAAACGTCAAATGATTATCTACTGCAGAGCCTGGGACGATTGGAATTCTCTGGACGGTGATTCAGGAGCTGTCGCGGTTGAAGTTTATTGAGTCGGAGGTTTTTTTGGGGGATATGATAGTTTTGTTTCAGGGAAAAAAATGTTTCGATTTAGTTTTTTACTTGCGACGTTTGGGGAAAGGGAGAAAAAATAATTATTTATAGAGAAGTATTACGATGAAGTGGAAAATGATTATGTAAATCAAAATATAGTTGTTTTCTTCTTTGTAAGAGTATGAGAGTTAGGATTTTAATTGTTGCTAGTTTTATAGCGTTAATAGGCATTGAATAGTATTTTTTTAATTGTCGAAGATAAGATTACAAATAATTCTGTGGGTTGTTCAAAATATTCTTTTCAATTTTTCATCATTTCATGGAACTAGGTATCGTCGAAATTTAGAATATAGAGTCTGAGTTTTTTTTTGATATATTGGTTTTGCTTAGAAAGAAAATTTTTTCGATTCAGATTTTCACTTGAAATTTTCGGGAAAAGAAGGCAAAAGAAATTATTTATGAATAAATATATTATTCGTGAGTAAGTTTGTAGTGGAAATTTATTACTAAAACCAAAATGAAGTTGGTTTTTTTCTAAATTTATTCAGGATTCCAGTTACTCATAATTTTTGGACAGTCAAAGTATTTTATATTATTTTTCAAATTTTCGAGGGTAAGAATTTGAATAATTTAGTAAGGTTTTCATAATATACTTTTGAGTTTTTCATGACATGAAGAAACTGAAAAACGTCATTTTTTTTAGGTGTAAATATTCAAATAAATTTATTATTATTCATATATACTTGTTAAAACATAGAGAAAATACTTTTTGTATTATATGTATATTTAATACATTGATTTATAAAAATTGGTATGTGTTTTTTTAAACTAAGACATCTGAAATGTTATCGAAAAGAAAATGTAGTTAGTAAATTTAGTTAGTTTTCACAGTGTATAAGTTATTAATAATTTTAAGAATGAAATTTAAAAATATTTTATAAGTAGTTTAAAATATTTTTAAGAATAAAAGGTATTTCTGAGTCCGTCGTAATATTTCAAGAAAAGGTAAATTCTCAATTTTTTTCAAAACTTTTTTGGTTTTCGGAAAAATTCTAAAAATTCGAAATTTAATAGCATTTTGAGCATTTTGAGGAAAATTTCCAGGAGTTCTCTAACATGATCAAAAGAATCACATGCAGAATCTGAAAACTTTCAAATAATTGTCAAAGTTTTGTAGGTAAATGTTTAATAATTTTTCAAAATTTGATAATCCCAGCAATCTTCAAATGATTTCTGAAAATTTTTGAATCATTTCAAATTAATTATTATCAGTAACTTAAACATTGCAAACCTAAACTAATTTTCTAGACAGAATAAAAATTCTATATAACAAATTTTTAAAACAAGTAACAATGAGAAATTTTCTGATTTTTTTAAGTATTGTAAATAATTACTGTACGTTCAGAAGGGGCATATAGTTTTTGAATATTTACACACATTATAAAAGACAAAATTCTAATTTTTAAGAAACAACAATAAATGTTAGACGTATTTAACGTTTTTTTTTCAGAAATTCCAGAAATTCGGAAAAATTGTAAACTGATCTTTGACAAATTTTCGATTTTTTTAATATATAATAATATTTATTACCTGTTAGTTCAATTAAAAATAGCATCAAAATTTTCAAATCAGAAGATAAGTCCAGTAAATTTTTTGAAATGGAGGAAAAAGATTGAAGTGCAGAATAGTTTATTATCTATCCAAATTTCTTACCTCTTATAGAATTTTTGCAAATTTTTTGAAATACTCGAAAAAATTATCGAAATTCACGATTTAACTGTATATTTTCTTTCAACTCCACAGAACTTATGGATAAGGAATCATTTTTCGAATTTACTACAGCTTTGAAAATACTCAGAAACTCCTGTAAAAATCTCGATTTTTTCTCCAACTTGTTAATGAACTTTTAAAAGTGCGAATTTTAAGTACTCACTCGAATTTCGAGCTTATCAATCAGGAATCCAAAAAATTATCCCAAAAATTCCTCCCCAAAAAACCAATGCACTAAAATTCCTTCCAATCTAGATAAAAAAAAAATTAATATCAACAAAGTCCTTCATCCCTCTTTTTTCCCTCTCTTCCCCCTTATTTTTCTATCCCGATTTTTCATAATTATTTATATAATTTATTAGAAGTACCATAAAAAAATTATTTATAAGTATTCACCCAAATTTCTAACAAATCAATCAGGAATCCAAATAATTTCCCCTCCAAAAACCCATGCACCGAAATTCCTTTCATTCCAGCTCCAAAAAAAAAAACAAAATCAACAAACTCCCTCATCCCTTTTTTCCTCCCTCCCACCCCCTAATTACCCACCCCAATTTTCGCAGTTGAAAAACATGATGTGCAATCGTGTATTTTCGTGAGTAGAATTTCGTGCATATGAAAGGTCGTTATAATAATCAGGCAGATCTCGTTTCGGCTAATGCAGTCATGAGAAAGTCGCACAGAACTTGTTAAGTTAATTGTGACGTTCTAGCTCTCCTCGTCCCATCATCTCCGCAGTGTTCAGCGTTCCAAGATTCAGATGCCATCGTGTCCCTTGTTACTCGAAAGCGAAATTACATCCGGGAAAAGATGCAAATAACCTTATGATTACCCGCATTTTTCAAACCCCCCAAAACAAATTATTCACGTTGTCTATCAAAATAAGGACTTACCTTTCCTTTTGAACAGCAAATAAAATGAAGGGGTGAAAAATAACAGCACCAGAGTTAAGAAAAACATTTACATATTTATATATATATATAAAATATAATACAATTTGTTACAATGTAATGATAGCGATCATTAATGTTACGTGTACGTAAATGATAGAGCTAGAAAATTCTCTATTCTGCTAGTCATTTGTTTTTTAGGTATGGCAGGTATCAGGTATACCTATCGGATATATCGGATTCATACATAAATCTATGGTTATGTACAGAGCTTTTCTATGTACACATTTGCTATTCACATGAATTCTTTCTCTCTCTCACTCTCGCACGTACACATTCATACACACACACACACGTGATTCACGCTCGCCACGAACCGACCGCTGTACCTTTACGCATCGATGGTGGCATGTTCGCGCGTCCGATGATCCCTAAAACTTTGACAAACTATACGTACAGAGGTAATTTTCACGGTTTCACAGCTGTTCCAGCATCCCTAAATCGCGCCTCGATAGCTTTGGATGAAACTCCAGAAGCTGACTAGATCACGTGACCTCAAATGGGGGTTGGAAATTTTTTTTTAAACAGTGGCGAGTTCTGATTTTGAAAAAATTGTGATATTGACAAAACATTTTTCCAAGATCCATTTGTTGTTAAATTTTACAAAACTTAAATCAGTTTATTTCCCTTTCAAAGCGTTTTCTCGCAGAAACTTTCCTCCAATAAAACAAAAACAAGCGTCGTTTATAGAAACATACGAAACCCTCTTTCACTCCCAACAGCAGTTTCGAGCACGAATTCCATGAATACCTCACCTTTGTACATTTACTTCTTGCGCTGAGTCATAACCAGTTGAAATTCAGACACTTTTTGACAGATGCTACCATATTATTTTCCGAATGTCGCGTTACAACATCAGGCAATACTCAATTCTACAAGCATTTCCGTTTTCGAATAAATAAATCAAATTCCGTCGGAATCACAAGACGCAAACGCGAACGGCTACAAAATAAAATTTTTTTTTCAATCCGTGGACCTTTCATTCCGAAACATTTGAAACTTTTACTGATTGTTACGATCATATCACCTTGGCCTGTTGAACGCTTTCGAACATGAAGAATGTTTCGTCCTCGACTTGTAAAAGTACGCGAAAAGAAAAGAACTTGTCTCTTTTGAAATAAAGGGCGAAACGGAAAGAAGTGCATCGATTTCGCAAAGCGACGTTGGCACTTGTGAAATAACTGAAATAATCTTTGCTTCAATTTCGAATGCCTTTGGCAAACAATAAATGATTTGTACGTTGTCGTTATTGTTTGATTGAAACCATATTTTGTAAAGACACTTTGATTGTTTAGCAACAACGAGCAAATCTCAACGACTTCATATTCACGCTCTTTGGGCTTGGTCTCGCGACTGGCCTACCACGCTACATGTACACGTACGCGCTATCCTAGTGAATATTAAAATACGACTACGACATACTGAATATCGATAAGTCGGCTAAGTAAAAGTCTACGCCCTAACGTGTTAAAGGGAGGGAACGCGACACGAATAATCACATCGAAAAATTGGGGGCCTACTTCAACAATCCGAAAGGAAAAGAAAAAGATTCAATTTCGTTTCGCGTGTCACTTTTTTCCCCGGACGAAGACCGAATCGTGGTGAATGTGGTTTTATTTTGAAATTGCGTTTATGATTCGAAAGTCTTGTTCCACATCGACATACGAGTTTCGTTTTCTTTCTGTACAAACATCCCTTGAAATTCATAAAGAGCAATGAACCTAGCGAACGATGTCCAAGCGCGCCACGAATCAGGAATAAACTCTCGCGATGAAAAATACAGGGCGACATTTGGAAAAAGTTCGGTTCAGGATGAAAGGATGCCACGGAAGGGATTTCAATTTTTTTATTTCAATGCCATCGAAATCATCACTGTATCCCGTGGCAGCCCCGCAACCAACCCCCTCCCCACCAAAAGAAACCAGCGTGTATAACGATAAAGCAATAACAATATATATCTTTACAAGTTCATTAAATAAAAAAATAAATAAACACCCGTAAACCTAGTTTCGCTGCAGTTTGACCTCGATAAAAACTGTACAGAACTATACACGCGCGAGCCCATTGTACCGTCATCTCGCGCACCTTCAAACGAAACCTTCAAAATCCGCGTAACGAAATGTACAGAGTCCCCGTCGGAAGACGAGCGAGGACGAGGGGTCGCTCCCCCGCCGAAGAACGCTCGCCCGCGTCCCGCCGCGAAAAATAAACAGCCTACCGGTGCCGTCCCTTGGCCCTTCAGCAAGGGACCTCGACTGTCAAGTCGAACCGGGTGATCATCAGCGTTTTCGACGTTATTTCATCCCGATCAAGTGGTTTTTTAGGTTAGGTTGGAAGAACCTGGAAGGACCCTTCATCTGGATCTTCCATTTCAACCAAACTTTACTGTCCAAAGTCAATTACAAACGAGAGACTTAACATCTCTGTTCAGAGAGTCAAGTGTAAACAAGTGCTTTGATAGGTTAGGTTGGAAGAATCTGGAATGACCCTTCATCTAGATCTTCCATTTCAACCAAGTCCAAGTCCAAAGTCATCGAGAGACTTGACATTCCTGTTCAGAGAGTCAAGTGTACGCATAAGGAACAACCGATTGATCATCAGCGTTTTCGACGTTATTTCATCCCGATGAAAATAAAGCGTCAGGCAATAAATTTATGTCTACACCCATCTCTCGACGAAGTACTTTGTTAGGTAGGTTAGAAGATCTTGCATTTCAACTTCACTATCAATCGAGAGACTTAACGTCCCTGTTCAGAGAGTCAAGTGTACGCGTAAGGAACAACCGATCGCAAACGCTAGTGACCAGAAACCTCTTTCAGCTCACCTACAGTTGAGCAAGCTGACGACTATCGACAGGACGAGCACCGCGGAGGTCGACCTCGAAGACGAACTCCCGGTAACAGGCCCTTCGCTGCTCCTCGAGACCTTGTTCCTGACCAACTGACCCCGTTCAACGGCGTTGGCCTCGTCGCTTTCAGGGTCCACTGGCGACCTGATGTCCCCGTCTTCGCTCAGAAGCATCGAGAGCTTGTTCCTGGGCGGTTTCCTCGTGCAGGACCTCTTCGGTTCCTGGTACGGCCGCAGAATCCTGGGGTACAAGCTCTCGCTCGACATCTTCTCACCAGGCAAGGGCATTCCCTTGCTATTGGAGCAAAGGGGCTTGAAGCTCCCTCTTCTGGTGACCTCCTGGAACTTTTGGAAACTCGTCTTCCAGTCGTACGTCATCAGGCGCTCCTCCAAAGTCATGTGAAGGAGTTCCTTCGGCTCGTAGATCATCACAGGGTTTGAGTTCCTGGACAAACATGGAAACGTGCTTCTTCAAAAACCAGGGGTGGACAAAAAATTGGCCGTGTAAGTGTCCTTAATGAGGATAAATTGAATGAAAAGCGCCGAGGGAGCGAGTAATTGAATGAAGCCGGCGCTGTGTTTTCTCGAGTATACATTTGTAAGACTTACTCGACGAGTTTCTCGATCCCGAGGCTGTGCAGGACCGTCGGCAGAGACGGCAGGGAGTAGCAGAGGGACAGGTCGATGCGGGGATAATACAGCGCCGACACCAAGCAAGTTTCTTCTGTCGTCGCTAATCCTCCCAACGTGATCGAATTCCGCGACTCGGATGAGTAAGTGCACTCGGCTATCAAATGGTCGTTCTGCAAAGAAAATCATTGCGTTTGACGTAAGAAGCCGATTCATCGATCCAGGATAGGGGGGGGGGGAGGGGGAGTTTTTGTTTCGGTGTGCTTGGTGGATCGGCGTCGCCGAGGGACAGCTTGCTTGAATGATTCAGATATCAGAGTTGAAGCTTCGGAGCGTGGAGTGGGACTGAAAGAAGCTAATAGAAAAGATGAATTATAGGTTCCGCGAGGTTTTTCGCGTGACTTGGTCACGATCGCGACTTATGAGAGTTTTGAACAGTTTTGCGGTGGAGGTTGACTGTGTGGAATGAGTTTTTTGGAGTTGGAATGTGTTTTTGTCTGGGAAACGAAATAGGAGGGTTTGTTGAAAAAAATGTGTGCGTAGGGTTATAAAGGTTTGAGAAAGAAAGGGAGAGGAGAAAAAAATATTTTTTAAAAATTGATGATTAGCAATGGGAGGGAATGAGAAACAAGTTTTTTCATTTCATTCATTTTCAAACGTTTGGAACTTGATTAACATATGAAAATGTCAAATTCTGATGTATGTTTTGCAGAGGGGTGCAAAGAAAAAATTTTGAGTACGATTTAGTGAGAAATTAGTATTTTCTTTAGGATTTCATAATTTTAAATCTTTGAAGATTAAATAACAGGATTTGATTTTGCTATTTTTTGAACTTCAGGATATTGAAGTATGAAAATTTTTAAAATGCAGAGTCGCAAATTTTGAATATATGTGATTTGAAGAAAATAGGCATAGATTATCGTGATTTTCAAGTCATTGAGGTTTAAATTTTTTCAAAATACTTGTCTTATTCTTCATATTTTTGATACAATAATGGATTTTTTATGATGGTTTCCAGAATTCGATGCCTATATGATTTTTCGAGTTCTTGAATTTTGAGAAAATTAAAACTGTACATATTATGAATATTTCGTAGATTTTTGAAATTTGTTTAATCTAGGTTTTTTTTATTTTGTCGTATTGTCTGGTAACTTCAGAAATTCACAGTTTTTTCAAGATCGATTCATATATTTCAAAATATAATGCAAAAAATGAAAATTTCGGCAATTTTAAGTATCAAAGATTATTTTCAGCGAAACGGTATCTACTATCCGAATTTCTAGCACTTTTCCTTGATTTTTGTTTATTTATTTGATGTTTATACAATAATCATAATTTTCTGTTATTTTTGTAGTTTTGTATTTTGTATATGGATTTGAAATTTTGTGTGTATATAATTTTTGGGTATCGTTTAATTTACAGCGTTATTCGCATTTTTAAAAATATTTTTGAAATTTAAAAGGATTTTCTAATTATTTTGTATATATCTATTAGTTTCTGTGAATCGTATTTGAATTTTCAAAATTCGATTTATTAAAAAAAATTTTGAAAATTGTAACACATTTTTTGATTCCTAGGAAAATCGCACCTATATACATAGATTTTTATTATTTTTGAAATTTGAAATTATTTTCTATTTATTTTACATACATATTTTCAGTATTTTTTTAAATTTCTATTTCAATTTTCAGAATGTGATGTACTAAATGAATTCGAAAAATTTTAATACATTTTGTGATTCCTGGAAAAATCGCATTTACCTAGAATTTCAGTATGTTTCAAATTTTGTTGCGTTTTATTCTAGTCTCGTCGATTTTCGGTATTAATTTAGAGTTTGCATGATTCGAGAAATTTTTCTGTTTTTTTTTTCTTATTCGTTTATTTAATTTTTTTTTTTCACGAAGTTTCTATATAATTCTTAGAATTACATGCTCTACATATTTCATTTTTTTATTCCTACTATTTTCGTTAATTCAAATTTTCCTTCATAAATCACAAAGTTTGAATAATTTTTCAAATTTTCATAACTTACGTGATCTCAGCCAAACATTCATGATTAAAATTTTTTTTTCAATCTTTTCTGAAACTCGATACATTGTAATTTTCCGATGAGTAAAAAATCAGATTTCCGAATATTATTAAACTGTGAAAACTGACAAGAAACCATCAATTTTTCCTCTAAATTTCAATATTTTCCAAAACGAGTATTTTTTTATTAATTTTCTTTCTTATTAAAATATCCCTCAGTAAAAAATAAATAAACTCTATCCGAATTTCCTGACAATTTCACAAACTTGTTACTTGATATCTTGATTCCTTCACCGAGAAACTAAATTCCTCACTTTTCACAATTTACTTATTTCTACACTGTCTTTTTAATGAACCCAGCTATTCTAACTAGACTATTCTATTCCCCCCTCCCCTCCCCCCTTAACTATCTTTGCTACTTCACCTCTTGCCACAGCAATCACTCGAATTAATTCGAAGCAATGCAAATGACCTGTAACGAGAGAAAACTGTATCTAAGCCCCTGCGCCCGAGTTGAAGCCATGAATCTTTCCAATTAGTATCATCGGATAAGAGTAAAAGTTGAACGTAGCAAATTTGATCGCGAGGCCTCGTTAATGCCCCACGCTTGTGTATACGGTAAAATACACTTCTCATCGAAGATCACTCGCGGGATCTATCTTGACTGGGCGCTGGGATCCGAGCAACTCCTGATCATTAAGATCGTAGGCTTATTGTCAGAAGTAATTGAATTCTATGTAACTGTAAGTGACGAACTTTGAAGGTATTCTTAATTAGAGTCTTCTAAAAGAATACTTTCGAACCAAAAAAAAACATGTAATAACATCCCACTTTCTGCAAGATTTCAGAAAAAACCCCCTATATTCAAGAAAACTCACTGGATAGATCTTGACTGGCCGCTGGAGCCTGCGGTACTCCTGGTAATTAGGATCGTAGCTGGAGTCGGATGCGATCGGTGGCATCTCGGCGCCGTCGCGTATTTGACGCAGCCGGACTTTACGTCCGAGTTGATGAGTGTGCATGATGACGGCGAACATGTTGATGCCGTTACCGGGCACAGTGTGGTCGGTGCATTGCGAGATGCAGTGGCCCTCGGACACGACTTCCGGCTGACCCGGTGGTATAATGTGCCGCCAATTAGGATCGATGCCGATGCTCAGGATGCCGGCGTCGTGGGTCCGCACTTGATCCGTGTAGAGTAAACGCAGGCCGGAATTGTCCGTAATGAAGGCGTCTCGCTGCGGATTTGTGTAGAAGGTCTCCAACATGTAGTAGCGCAACCCGCTGGCAGGGTCCAGCGCGTAACCGGCCTCAGGTGGGTAATTAAAGCCCTGCAAAGCAAAGGTAGAACGCACATATAAATTTACGGATTTCTACAAAGTCAAGTTTTACCTTTGCAGAGTTAAAATGTATCTAACAATTTTAAATCCCTCTGAAAATATCCCCGCGAGCGATTTATTATTTGAAAAATAAACCACACATTTTCCTCTCCATCCCAAGCCCTCAACCCACCGCGATCCCTTTTTTTTCCTTCCGGCTATCGTACACTGTCGCACAACTCTCGCATCGGGGAATTCCTAGCGAACGTTGCACAACCCACGAAGAGGAGGAGAAACCTCTTTACTCGACGTTTTAAATGACCAAGAGCCGAGACTTTTTGTTCGCGTAAATCCTCTACTCCGCGTCCATCAATGATAATTACCAGTCTAACATGGGTCTCGATATTCATCTTCAACATTCCACGATCTTACTCTAAATAAAATTAAATAATATCTAATAAATCTAAATCAAATTCTGTCTTGAAAAACCTCGATTTTCCACAAAAAAGTGAAGTGGTTTTTCCGTTGGAGAGAGAATGAACCGCAAACAGAAACGGGTTTACTGGCATTAGTATGCATTACTCTGCTCGCGGGATTATCACGAGTGGCGGCGTCTCTGAGAGGCAAAGAGACATAGAGAACTGGAATCAGAATCGGCCTTCCGGTCACGCGATACATCGGCGAGATCCGGAAAAATGTGGCATCGATCAAAAGTCACGGATCTCGTTCTTGTCTCAGAAACTCTGCCGGTATTCGCGTTTTTGCCCGGAGCACGCGGTGTATATTTCTTTTCACTCAACTCGAGAAAACTGGATTGATGTGACATCCATATAAATGGACATAACGTCTTTGTTTCATAGATTTTAAAGCTTATTGAACATGAAATAAAATGAAAAGGTGACCACTGCAGAGGGATATTTATTTAGAGGAAAGGTCGTCGGTTCAAAATGATATCGAGCACTCGTATGTTCGGTTTATTCGTTTCCTTTTGCATTATTCGCGACGTATATATTTCAAAGCCGAACGTACCTCAGAGCCCAAACTCCAAGTAGCGGCCATAGTGTTGCACTGAAGGATCGAGCGATCTTGCTTCGTGCAGTCTTCCCCGGTGGCCCTCGACGCCAGCTCCAGCTTGTCCTGGTTGCCCCGACACTCGTACAATATCATGTGGTGCAAGTAATCCTGGCTCCCCGGCTGTATCACAGGCTCGTACTGCAAATCACAAGGGGACATTTTGTTTAGATGTCGAGGTTTTTTTGTTCTTCAGCAAGGACTCCTTGAATTTTGATGGATTTTTGAGATGTTTTATGAATTACGAGGATTTTTTTTTAGGAGTTTTGTAGATTCTTAAAATATGATAGATCGAAAAACTGATTTTACATTATTTAATAACTGAAACCAAGACTTGAAAAGTATTGAAAAATTTAAAAATACACGTGTGAATTCAAAAAGTCTGTATTAATATTGAAAACCGTTGGAAATATCGTGTTATAATTGAATTTTTTAAAAATATTGGAAAATCGAGTGAAACTGAAAAACTGCACCGAATAACTGAACAAATATTACGAAATAATTAAAAAG
The DNA here is from genome assembly GCA_030522825.1 of Platygaster orseoliae. Lineage (NCBI taxonomy): Eukaryota > Metazoa > Arthropoda > Insecta > Hymenoptera > Platygastridae > Platygaster > Platygaster orseoliae. The sequence goes on along the minus strand of JAPYZL010203930.1, from coordinate 47,661 downwards.
AAAACTCGAAAAAAATTCATAATTTAGAAATAATTGTGTGACTTAAAAAATTTTGTGCTGAACTTGAAAATCTCTGGAAAAATTGTGTAAAGTTGAATTCTCGAAAATTTTGAAAAATAAAGAAACGTTGCAAGTTTGCACTGAAAAACTGATTGATTATCATAAAATAATAAAAAGCGAAACACGAAAAATATAAAAAATATACAAATACTTATGTGAGTTGAAATGTTTGTATCAAACTCGAAAATCGTAGAAAAAATCGAATTTAAATTGAATTTTACAAAATTTTGAAAAATAAAGAAACATCGCAAATCTATACTAAAGAACCTATTATTTATTATAAAATAATACAAACGAAAACTCGAAAAATATGAAAAATCTTCAAAAACTTGTGTGAGTTGTAAAGGTTTGTAATTCCTAAGTATGTAACTTGAAAATCGTTGGAAAATTCGTGTAATCATTTTGTTCTAGGAAATTTTGAAAAATAGAGCAACATTGCAAATTTGCACTAAAAAACCGACTTGGTCGACTTATACAAACGTTTGGTTGTTATTTGACCAATGAAATATTTAGTTCCATTTGATGAAGTTGCAATTCGAAATAAGAAATTTTATTAGAATTTAATAGATTTCGTTTTATTATAAAAAGAAAGATAATGTAGAAAATAAAAATTTGAGATACTGTTTTAACTTAGAGTTTGATGAAAAAAAACTAGAATCCACGAAAACGTTGAATGTCTTAGAAACTTTAAATTCTGGAGCATCGAATTCTAGAAATTAAGACAAAAATTAAAAAAAAAAAAAAAAGAAAAAGGAAAAAAGTATTTTGAATTATCAACAAACCCAAGAAATACAGAAAGAATCAATATTTCACAAAAGATCTGTTTTCTGAGAAAGATTGAACAAATACGTACGATCTATAGAATCTATAAAAACAAAGAAATCTAAAAAAAAAACATGTAAAAAATCATAGAAATACTCAAAATATATAAGAATACTATAAAACGCTACAAAATACAAGAAAAATAAGGAAAATACTGAAATTTCATCAAATTTTTAAAATCTCTGTCAATGTAATTTTTCTAGATGTTTTTATAAATACTGAGAATTTATCAAAATCAGAATTTCAGAGCATGGAGTTCCAGAAGTCTTTATAGTAATTTACAAATATAAATCGAAAATGTATAATAATACCAGAAATTAAAAATCGTGATCAATTTACATACTTTAGCATCAAATTCTATAAATATAAAGGATTAATAATAAATTTGCAAGAATTGTATAACTCAAAATGGTATGAATGACATAATATACAAAATTTTAAAAATTTCTAAAATACATAAACAATACTTTTTGAGGGAAATTTTATATTACTTTAAAATTTTTACGATCTATTTTCAGTTATAAAAATTATCAATTTTACGTATTTCGGAGCATTGAAAGCTATATATTCTGGAGTCCAGAGTCTAACATTTTTTATATACGTATTCATTGAAATGAAACTCAATTTTTATGTTTTTTAAGTCACTGATGATGGAATTTCGTTTTTTCCTAATAATTCTATTCATTTTTTTCTATTTCCTCATTATTTATACAACTTGAAGTGTTTTTTGATATTGACTAGTTTAATATAACTTTCTGAAATTTCATAATCTAGGAATAAAGTGTTCGTAAATTTTTGGATATTTTCAAAGATTTTTAAGCAAATAATATGAAAACAAATTTTTTCAATTAAAATTACTTTTATTTCATTTCCAACGTTCCTCTAATCTCATGAAGAAAAACATTTAATTTCATAAATTTCATATAAAAATTCTAAAATACATTCAAGTCGAAAACGAGTCACAGTCATTGAAAATCAATTTCACTGTAAAAATTCAAATTTTCATTAAAAGCTCCGACAAAAAATTAATTATTCAAATTAAGCAAATAGTAGCAAGACAAATTTTTTCAAAAAACACCTCCTGAACATTTTTTATGCATGTACACTCAGAGTTAAAATTACTACTATTTCATTTCCAACGTTCTTTAAGTCTCATGAAGAAAAACATTGAATCAAATCGAGTTAGAAATTTATCACAAGAATCAAAAATCAGTTTCACTCAAAAATTCAATAATGCATCAAAACCAGCAACAAAAAATAAATTATTCACCTTAACAACATGGTGCTTTTTGTCAATACCAGGCATCCTCGCAACTCTGCACCATCTCAGCGTATCCTGGTCGCTCGGCAAACGAACCTGAAACAAAAAAATTTTTTTTCAGACTTGGGCCGCTTTCGTCCGACTGCGCGCTTTGGGGGAAAAAGCAAATAACGCAGCTCGGCGATTCGATTATCCCGGTCGGCCTGCGGAACGGCGTCGAAAAGGTCCAAATTGTGTCCTGGATCGAGGGATTTTGACAAGAAAGAAAACAGAGGAGAGAAAACGGGATTCAGGAACTTGGGGAAATTGAAAGTCCCTCGAGTGCGGGCGAGGGCCGTTTTGTTTGCACACGGGCGAATGCGAATTTCGGCCCTTTGCCCTCAGCGATATATATACGACGCCGAAACAGAGGTGACTGCGCACGAATAATTTGGCATTTATGAATAAATTTACATGGCTCCACGGCAAACAGATAACGACGGATATCTGTGCCGCGCGAAAAGGGGACATGTTTAATTCAATAATACTCTGGCGCCACGCCCTTTTTTTCTCCGCGCTAGGTTGAGAACTCAATCAACGCGAGATCGAAAAGTGCCGGGATAATACAAATACGCGGTTTGAATAAATAAATATTGAGATGTTTGTTGGAATAAATGAATTCATAACAGATCACTCAGAGGTATTTTTTATATTTTTGTACATCAGGGAACAATTTTTTAAAAAGAATTAACTCCATTTCTTCCGTTTTTCTACCATCCGATCAATACACAAAAACATCACCGATTTTTACGACACTCTAAAGAACGTCATCGATATTCCAAGGAAAGAAATAATTTCCGTGATATCAATTTCAGGTACCCATAAAGAACACGCGATTTCGCACCTGATTTTTAGAGTTTCTCTCGGTTCTTTTCTCACAATAATAAAATACGACGCATTAACGGACCGGCAAAACAAATCGCTCGACCTCAACTCCCGAAGGCAGGAAAAATTATCTTTTACCGCGCTTTTTTTTCGTCACCGTTTTACAGCGACCATTATTGTTCGCGATAGGCCTTCGAGAATGGTCCGATGTCACTTTCCCACGCATTTTCTGCGAGCTTGTGAGCATTAAAAATTGACGAGTGCGACGCAACTGACAGTTTTCGCAAGTTCATGTATTTACGAGAACTATTTTCTCCTCACAATGCAAAAATTGTCTTACAAAGAGTTTTTTTCCTATTGTTCTGTTTCAAACATTTTATTCTAAATCCAGAAAAAAAGTTATAAAATAAGAAACACGTCGTTACTAAGATAAAGTAAAAAGAATATTCCTTCAATTCAGCGAAACAAAGAAACCGAGGATTTTACGAGTTGCAACTCGAGGAAACACGATTCTGGTAATAAGAGTCATCTGACGAATAAAAAAAGGGAGGATGAAAAAACTCATCGATTTTTACAATGAGAAATTGTAGCTTAAAGTCAGTAGCGTTTTCTGCGAGTTCATTTTTTACGGTCGCTGCAACCTCTATTTACTGTTACTTTTTCTTGAGAAAAATCCTGATCGGGACGAAAAGCGCATTTTAATTTACTGGAGGGCGTAAAAACCTCGAGATTTCTTTCACTTTTTTATGAAAAACTGATCGATGTCGTGGACTTTCTCTTTGAGGTAATTCTCGGTTTGTAAGTCAAGAGTCGTTTCGGCTTGGCAAGTCGAAGATTAAGGAATCAATTACAGAGAATCGAACTTTGTTGCAGAGATATTTTTTTATGTTTTTGGGGTTTTATATCTTTAGTTAGGTTTCAACTTAGCATTTTCGCACTTAATTCTGTTTACTCGATTTCGCGAGTTTCGTGGGATTGTGAATTTGCGAGGCTGTAAATTCTAACTACGGAGTTGCAACTGGCAAAAACCGTTTGTTCATTAGCGCGCTAGACACATAGTCTGTGTGTAACTAGAAGTCCACTATCGAGAGATTGGATTTTTGATTATATTCATTTGTTTGTACATTTTGAAAGTATTGAGAAATCAATTTATTTTTTGAAAGATTTGAATGTTATTCTTTCGAGGATTTATAGAAAATATGAAAATTTCGAATTGTAATGGGGTAAACGAGTTATTTTATTTTGGTAGGCGATACACTCAGATTTCGAAAACGTAAATATATGTTTGTGTATTGTAGTATTTTTTTTAGTAAAAATAAAAGTTTAGTAATTGTTTTTTTTTGTTTTTTTTTTGTTTTTTGAGATTTTTGTATAGATTTTGAGAACTTGATGATCTAAGATCTAAAGTTTTTTGGATTGGAGGAATATTTATATATTTTTGAAAAAAATAATAATTGTTTTAGATTACACTTTTATTTAAAGGTAGGTTATTTTTTTTATACTATTGTACTTTCTTAGAATAAAAATTTTATTTATTTTAAGGTGTTATTGATTTCCAGATTTTTTTTTATTTCTTCATAGATTTATAAAATTTGGTACTTTAGACTTCGAAGTTTTTATAATTAAGTGTACTGAAATATTTCTAGAATTATAATTAACTTTCACAGAAATTTCTGAAATTCGATGTTCATTGGTTCAAAAATTGGAAAAATTCCAGTTATTTCATTCTGAAAGTTTTAAAAAATTTTTAAAGCTTCTGGCATTTTTTTTTCTTAAAGAATTTCGTGATGATTCAAGTTACTTAAATAGTGTTTGAGTATATTTATGGACATTTCTCAATTATGATAATAAAAATTCAAGGTTTGACAGATTTTTTGTGTTATTTCTGATTTCACAGTATTGTACCAGATTTCAAGAATTTCTTTGAATAGCTTCGAACATATTTAAAATTCAATGCTGTTTTTGATTAATTCTTGTGAATTTAAATTTATTTATAGTAATCTTTCAGATTTCATGTATAAATTTGAATATTTCTGGGATTTGATTCTCGTGAATTCATGGTAAATAAATTTTTTCCATTAATTTCATTTCGCAAAAAGATAGTATTTCGAAATATTTCCAAGACTTCTAGTATTTTTCGTTTTTCTTCCTATTTTTTAATTCTCTTATTCATTTATTTATTCTCATACATATATTTCAATCTATTATTATTTATATTAATTTTTTTACATACATACTGAAACACAAATTTTTTATTATTTATGATTAATAATGATTCATTGAATTCATTGAAGAATATACTGAATCCAAAGGACTTATTATTTTTAAGATTTAGTCTTTCATTAAATGCTTGAATTTTTGGGAGTATTAAATTACACAAATTGAAAGTATTTTTAAAATTATTTGTACATTTATTCTTTTTATCGAAAGTATATTATTTATACAATTTTGTACAGTTTTACAGTTGAATCTTATATTTCTAGTATTTTCATGAAATTCAATACAAATATATCTCTTTTTATTGTTTATAATAATATACGATTACTTTAAGTATTTCAATGAAAAGAAACTCTATTTTACTATTTTAATCTATGAGAGCGAAAAATTTAAATGCACTCAGGAAAACAATAAATACAGTAATATAATATATATATAAATATAATATTTAAATGTTATAAATAGATATAATATAAATAAAAAAATGAAATATGGTGAATTAATGTATAAGTACAGTAAAAATACAGTAAAATTTAATTTTACAGTAAAATCATATATTCCCAGTATTATCATCAAATCCCATAGAAATATATCTAATTCCATGTTTATAATTTTTTTTTTACCCTCGAAATTATTTACTATATACAACTACCTTGAATATACCTTTGTAAAAATGCCCTGTTTAATCAATTAAACTCATTACAAATAAAAATTCAAATTCTCTCAAAAAAATTTTCTTTACAATATTTCAATCACTTTTCGAGCTCATTCAAAAAATATTGATAAAAAAAAATCTTCAAATTCTTTATAAACTATTACAACTATTAACAAAATATCTACAAATCGAAAAAAAATATCCCTTTTATAAAAATCTACTATATTTCTTATACTATCTTGACAACTCGTATTTTTCAAAAATAAAAAACTCACATAGACTCACGCGACAAGAAAAACATGTAGAGTAAAATTTTTCGAAGTATCAAATTTACACAGGAAGAAGGTATCTTACAAATTTCTTGTTAATTCATCGTCCATTTGAAAAGTATATGATGCATTAAATTTTATACGATTTTACAGTAAAATCATATATTCCCAGTATTCTCATCAAATTCTATACAAATATCTCTAACTTGATGTTAAATATTTATATGTTTTGATTACTTTATTTTATTCGTATGAGTATTCCTTCCTGAAAATGTTCTATTTTATCAATTAAATTCATACCAACAAAAAATTCGAAATAACTGAAAAAAACTTCCTCTACAATATTCCGATCACTTTTCGAACTCAGTCAAAAAAAAATTCGACAACAAATTCCAGTACGTTCATCACAAAAATCCTCAAATATAAGCAAAACGCAAAAAGACCCCTTTTAAAAAAATCTACCACATTTTTCATACAATCTCAACAACCCGTATTTTCCCCAAAAAAACTCACATGGACTCATGAGACAAGAAAAACCCAAGTAAAATGAGGATGAAAAATCGTGGGGAATGAGGCCACGGCAGTGCGGTTCTTCTCCGTGCCAAGCTCCAAGACCGCTCGTAATTAGCAATAAGCGGTGAATTTGAACCAAGCTGTATGAGAGGGGGGGGGGGTAAGGGAGGGTAAGGGGACGTTAAATCGTGGGCGGACAATTAATGTGACACCGCGTCCACGGGCCTTTAAACGAGCGCTCGTGAGAGGGCCCCGGGAGCTCGTGGAGCAACGAGAGCGGGGCCCCATCACGGGCCCTAATTGAATCGTTTATTATCGGGCCCGGTTACAGCCGCTTCTGATTCAATGCGCCGCTCTTATTTACAATTTAATTACGTTCTTCATGACTCGGTAACATTGTGGAATGCGCGGACGCGATTTCCAGAAGCCGAAACTGGTTGTGTTTAGAATTAAAATAAAAAACAACTCCTTTTTTGTTTCTGTAATGAAAATAGAAACATCCATTCCATAAACTACTCGAAAACCATCCAACTCAGCGGAAAAACGCTTCGGAAACACAAACGGGACTTCTCGAACACGAAACGTCTCTCGGCACGATTCCAACGTAGGCGGCTATAATTGCCAATATGGTTCCGATCTGGCCTATCCGCGTTTCGGCCCTCATTAATTGACGTCGTTTCTACGTTTCCGACGCCGAGTTTTGCAACAGAGACACGTTCTTGACGAGTTAACGCGGCCGTTTAATTGCTGGCGCGGTTCCAAAGTTTCGAGCCCTTTTTGGCTGTTTCTAATGAGGTTCGTCAATCACTCACCTGCTGATTCGAAATGTTCCACACTCGCAGGGAATCGGCTTTCTGATTTCGAGAATTCCGTTTTGGTTGGGCGTCCCTTTGCACCAAGTACAAGGGCCGCGATCCGCGAACTACGCCTTCGACTGGAAGTATCCCAGCCACTGATACTGGTTCGTCTTTGTGGTACTGCCAGAATACTTGGATAGTGTCGTTCTGGAACATAAAGAAATTTTTTTGTTAGTAATTGGAGGGAGAAAATATTCAGAAATACGACTCATGAATTTTTCAGTAGGTTATGTATGGAATAATTTATATATAATATACATTATAATAATATGTATTATATATTGTGGTAAAATATAATATACATATATAATCATATAAAATATTTTCCCTTTCGACCCCCGAAATTTGAATAAATTGATCATTTTTCAATGTTGCAATTTTTTTATAATTATGAATAATGAAATAGAAAATATAATAAATGGTTTTATGTGAGTTCTTGAAGTGAAATGATACATTTTAGAATTATCGACTCTACGAACATGAAATTCACTGTAATCCTTGTTTCGAAAGATTTTTCTTTTTCAAACAAAATCTTAATAATGAATATTTCGCAAGGATAACGGAAAAATGAAAATTTGGGGAAGTGTTTTAACTTAGTGATTCATTGAAAAAAAAAATCTTAAAAAAATGGAATTCTGGAGCATGGCATTCTAGGGATAGGAATTCAAAAAAATACTAAAACAACTTTCGAAGCATAAGAAATCTGAAAAAAGACGAATGTTGAAAGAAATCTATGAAAAAGCTGTTTTTTTAACAATTCAAAGCTGTAAATATGATCTAAATTATTTTAAATTCTGGAACACAAAATTTCTAATTTGCAAGGGTAATGTAGAAAATGAAAATTTGGAAAATTATTTCAACTCATTGATTAATAGAAAAAAAATCTCGAAAAATTGAATTTTGGAGCATCGAATTCTACGAATTTAAATAGGAATTCAAAAAAATACCCAAAAAACTTTCGAATCATGAAAAATCTGAAAAAATACGAATTATAAGAGAAATGTATGGAAAAGCTGTTTTTAAACCATTTGAAGCTGTAAATATGATCTACATTATTTTACATTCTGGAGCATCGAATTTTTAATTTGCAAGGGTAATGTAGAAAATAAAAATTTGGAAAATTGTTCCAACTCGGTGAATAATCGAAAAAAAAAAAAAACTTGAAAAAATTGAATTCTGTAGCATAAAATTTTTTATTTAAATAGGAATTCAAAAAAATACAAAAAAAAACTCTCGAATCATAAATAATCTGAAAAAATACGAACGATAAGAGAAATCTATGGAAAAGCTGATTTTTAAAGAATTTAAAGCTGTAAATATGATATATATTATTTTACATTCTGAAGAATCAAATTTCTCATCTGCAAGGTTAATAAAGAAAATGAAAACTTGGGAAATCGTTTCAACTTAATGATTAATAGAAAAAAAAATATTGATAAAATTGAATTTTGGAGCATTGAATTCTTTGACATTAAATAAGAATTCATAAATATTCTAAAAAATATTTCGAAATAGATAAACTATGAAACAATACAAGAAAAAAAAACAAAAAAAAAAATCAATGGAAAAGCTGTTGTTTAAACAATATAAAGCTATAAATATGATCTATATAATTTTCAATTTTATAGCATCAGATTTTTAAAAGCTTTTAGCATTGATTAGAAATACTAGACATTTGTAGAAATACTAGAATACGATGTAATTTTTCATGTTTATACTATAAAAACACAAAAACATAAGAGATGTAAACAATCCTTGGAATTTAGATTATTGTAATGTCCCAGAAACTTATAAAATAACTGAAAACCGATCAATTGATCAATAAATAAACTAAAGTTATTTATAATATATACAAAAAAAGTGAACTTTTACAAATAAAAAAATACTTCATCGGTAAATGGGGGGGGGAGGGATGTCGAAAATATTTTTTTTTTTTGAGGTTCTTATCATTTCTTTTTTTGGACGATCTGGTTGAATGAAATAACTTTACAATTTTTTGAGTTTCGAAATTTTGGATTTACATAACATTGATAAACTAGAAAAGTGTATATTCTAAATCCCCAATTCAGTTCAACTGAATTTTTTTTAATTTCAATAAATTTTTACACAGATTTTCATAGTTTAATACTCTGGATATAAAATTCTCACATTTTTTTCATATTTTTATAAAATTCTAAATGAAATAAACTTTTGCACAGATTTTGCAAATTTTACAGATGTAGAGTTTTGAAATGTATGTTATTATTAAATTTGTAATATTTCTAACTTTTGAACAAACTGATATAATTTTTATGTGTTTCTCTAGATTTTAAAAATTTGATTCAATAATGTTAGAAATTTTTAAGATCGTGAGTATAGAGATTGAATTTTCAGAAACAGTAACTTTTCTACTAATCTACATTTTTTTTCTTTGTATTCTTAGAATTTTTAAAAATTGTCTAGTATTTATTTTTTGTTACAATATTTATTTTCAAACCTACGTACTTCAGGATTCAAAAATTGACAGGAATTTTCAAAAATTGATTTCTCATTCTTAATCAGAAAATTCCTTCCAATTTAGGATTCTCGTGCTTTTCTATAAAAATTCCTAAATCAAGTGTTTATTTTTCCACGTCATCCTAGACACAATTAAAAATTTTTTAAAGAAAGAATTCTCCCAAAGCCAAGATTGTTTCTATTTCTAAATGAATACAATTCGAATATCACAATTTTATCCATTATAACCATAAAATAAATTTCATTTTTTCTCGAATTTCAAATAAGTATATCTTAAAAATATTAAGACCTGTAACTATTTATATTTCAATATTTTGAACTGATACGTCCATCATTACCATTTATAATCTTTCTTATTATTGTTTAAAAAGTAATAGTGTTATTCATATATTTTAAAATTTTTATTCATGAATATTATCCAACTTTAAAAAGTTGTTCAACATCAATAATTAACAAATTATTTTGCATTTCTATTTTAATTTCAAATAATTCTAATATTTTTTTGATCAACTTGAAAAAAAAAATTTTTTTTTGCGCCCTTTGCCTCCATCTTTTACAAGCTTCGAGATAATCTTAAAACACCGAATCCTGCAAAAAACTTATCAGGAAAATGCGAGTTCCGCTAGATCAAAGATGAAAGTAATGCACGCAGAGTGATTCATATTTCTAAATTTACGTTGACGGATTCCTTGTTGAATATCGCGAGTGCTTGTATTGCGATATATCATGCAGACTCTCGATATTGGACTCGAGCCAACGCGTAAGCTCACCGCGTCGATATAAGATCAAACGTGCATTTCCTACGGCCGAAGTTATGGATTGGGCCGGCGAATTCGTAGGCGGTGCTGCTTGATGCGCTTCCACAAATCGAGGAAACTCGTATCACATCAAAAGAATCGAGAAATTCCATCAAACTTCCGAAACGGCTTTCAGGCTCGCGCACGCAACGATGTAATTTGGACAACGAGATAAGGGCTATGTCCGGTTTCTCCCATTCGCCATATTTTATCTTCGGCTAATGGGAAATGACAGGGATAAATATTTTATTGAATTATTCGCACGTTCAAACTTTACTTTTCATTTGGTGCAAGACCACTCAGATATTTTTATGCTCACACCCACAAATTCCCTCCGAAATATACCAGTCCGAGTTCGTCACGTTTTGCACAGTGTGGAAAAGTTGACAACGTGATTTCCAGGCTCCAACTCGTAAAAAGTACGCGAGGACGAGGTTTTATTATTCATGGTGTAATAACATTTTTATGGAACTTCCAGTTCAGGATCAATGTCCCAGCGAAAAATGTTGTACCCGATGATTTATGTAACCTTTACATCTTCTAATTAAAAAACTATCATCGAATTCGGAACAAAGACAACGTTGGACTTTCACCGGATCGTCGTTTATCTGATCCTCTCATAATCGACCCTAACTTGTAAAAATAACGAACGTACGGAGTCTAGATGAAACTATGAGCAAAATTGGAAAACGAGACGTAGCTCTTACGTGCACGAGAGTGCCGTACTCCAAGGTAATTTAATTTCGTTTGGCGATCGACGTCGAACATCTCGGAGGCCAGAGAATCGTCCTCGTCCGTGACGCCCGTAACCTCAATCAATTACCCTTCCCCGCGACAGGGACAGCAAGAAAAATAGCGCTATTAGATAGCTTCCTTCGCTCTCAAGCTCGAAAATCAAAGTGTCAAGCTGAATGTCAATTTCTACTTTACCGACGTGACGCAGAAGCCCCATAGCTACACTACTCATTTTATCGGACCGAACGCTCCCCTTGGACTAATCAGCCGTGATTGTTTACGAAGGTTCTCGTGATACCGATTTTCCCCTTTCGCTGGGTCAACTGATTGCTCCACGCCCTTGTATATTTTTCCTCGTTCTCGGTACATGATTCATCCCCCGAACGACGTAACAATGTTGCCGGGGGTGAATCGGATCGTGAAAACCCTGAAAATGAAAATGCCAGTCGAGGGTGGCCTTTTGATTCTGGAGCCCATTATGCATAAAAGAACTCTGTCTTCCAAGCTTTGAATCCCCGAAAATGGAGAGGGTTAATGAGCAGTCGACGGAGAGCTTAATGGAACCACGAAATTGAATGATTGGGTTCTTTGCTGATTAAAAATTATCCTGAAAACTGTGGAAATCGAATAGATGGACAACAAAAGTGAATGATCAATCTGATTAGCACCTTTTCAGCGATGGCATCGTGAGCTTCTTGGTTCGAGCGTTAATTGGATCACCGTAAAGTCGATTTTCAGACAGCCATAACGAAGGACTAATGTCATTTACGGCACCTCTCCCCGTTAGATGGTAAATTCAAGCAATTAAACGTATTCGCAGAGCTCTCTCTGTCTAACGCCTGTAACGAATTGCGGTAATGAGACGGAGTAAACTTCATAATTTGGAAGGATTATCCAAGATTAACACTGGAAAGTAGTCACAGAAGGACGAGGAGCTTCGCGTTCGTCATGAGATTTCGTATTAACAAACTTGAAGGTATCGGGTGCAGATGTTTGGGTTTCAAATATTTGCTGGAGTGTAGGGAGAAGATATTCGTGATATGTTTTGAGTATTTATGGTACTGGAATATCAGTTATGGTGGAATCCCAGAAGATGATAATAATTTTGATGATAATATGAAGTTTTGCAGCCAGTCATGCAATATTTTCGTATATATTGTGTAACTGAAGATTTGAAGAAGAATTCTGGAGATCAAAATGACATACATTGATGTGAAATAGTAATTTGTAAAAATTGTTCAAGTGTGGTTTTTTTCAAATTCTATGGAAAGACTTGAGATGTTTTAGAGTAATAATTTTAGGGTGAAATTCCTGTAACGTATTTCTAAATCGTTGTCATATCAGAGAGTTTTCAAAATTCTTGGAATTTTTATAAAAATACGTCAAGAACTCAAAGGAATTCAAGTTCCAAAAATATTAATAACATTTTATGAAAAAAGTAAAAATTCGTTGAAAATCATATGAACGCTTAAAAAGAGCGGGAGAATTTTTGTTTATTTGAACATAAAATGTATGAAAATTAATCTTCCTCGACTATCAATTATTTGTCTTGAATTTTTATTATGTACTTTAAAATCTATAGAATATAGAACAAATTTTACTTTTTTCTTCATCAATAATCAAAATATTCGAGATATCCGGGAAATATCATAAATGCACAAAGTTTTTTTAATACATGCAAAAATAATGTTTTTGAATATGTCTCTAATTACTCAAATTTTGTTAAAATTCTTAAAAAAAGAAAAAAATTGTAAAAAACGATAAAAAAATCAACATTAAATGACGTCAGGAAAAGTGATATATTATAGAATAAATAAAAAAATGTAAAAGATTTATTGATAAAAAGCAAAAACGTGAGCTTCTCTAAAATGTTACAACTTTTGAAAAACTGTCATTATTTTATTTTCACCATTTCAAAATTTATCTTTCCTTCGCAATAAAAAACCAAGGCAGAAAATATAAATCTTTCAAATTAAAAATATTGAAAAAAAATGTTCTAAAAATATTATTAACGATTTATGAAAAAAGTAGAAATTCATTAAAAATTATTTGAACGCTAAAAAAGAGCGAGAGAATTTTTAATTATTGGAACGTAAAATCTATAAAAATTAATTAACGGCAAATATCAATTATTTTTCTCAAATTTTTATTATGTACTTTGAAATCTGTAAAATATAGAACAAATTTTACTTTTTCATAATCAATATTCATGAAATTCCAGATATCCTGAAAAGATCATAAATGTACAAAGTGACTTTAATGCATGCAAAAATAATATTTTTGAGAATTTCTATGAATACTTGAACTTTGTTAGAATTCTTTTCCTTAAAAAAAAAAGAATTTTAGATAACGATAAAAAAATCTACATGAATGACGTCAGAAAAAGTAATATATATTTATAAAAAGCAACAGCTTGAGCTTGTCTAAAATGTTATAATATTTGAAAAACATTCACTGAGAAGAAGGTACACATTTGTATGTCAGGTTCCATTTAAATAAATCTACCTTCTAAATTTGAAACAGTTGAAATTTTACTGTTTGAGCTTGTCTAAAATTTTATAACTTTTGAAAAACTTTTGATATTTCATTTTCATCACTTCAAAATTTAAGTTTGCTCCCCAATAAAAAACCTAAGCAGAAACAATAATTTTTTCAAATAAAAAATATTATAAAAGTCATGCCATATTTCCTATAAAATTATAATACAGTATTTTTCCGTTTTTCGTAAATAATTTGTCATTAAAATTTTCTTAAATCATTACACGATAAAAATATTTCGTCTTAAAAAAAAGTAAGTCTACATCCGAACGTCAGGTTGCATTTGAATAAATCTAAAGCAGTTGAAATTTTACTGTCTGAAACAGTGAATTTAAATGATTGTTTCAGTAGTTGATTTCAATTGTCGAACAGTTGATTTGAGTGTTTGTTCAGTTCAAATAACTGCCAAACAGTAATTTCCACTTATTCATCCAGTGAAAATTAACTGTTTCAGATAAAGAAACTACATTCCTAAATTTAAGAACTAGTTCTAACCCTAAAAATTGAACAACTTCCATATAATTTTCCACAAAGTCGTAACAAACGGGACATAAACACTCTATATCTCTGACGTGGTGTAATTGCACAGGCAAAGCTCATCGAGAACTGTACGTTTGCTTCTCAATTATAGAAAAGCCGCATGCTAGATAAAGTTCACAACCTTTAAAGTGCAGTGACACGTAGCGTCCCGTGTTGCTGCGAGTGCTATAGCGAGGGGCATTAAACTCCTCTCTCGATCGATCACACTTTTTAGGACTCGCCTCTACACTCGTCATTACAAAACTGTCGTCGATGTCTTTTTCCATTGTCCAAGGATTCTTACGAAGAAACTAAGGGTGTAATCCTCTTTGCAAGTTTTTCCTCTTCGGAAACTTCAAGGGAGAGAACGTTTTTGAAAGAAAACAAGTAAGCATTTTTTGACGATTTTTAACTTAATAAACGTGATCTCTGAATTGCAGGAAAATTGGCGTCCAAGTTGAAATTCGGAATGGAGGAAAATGTGTCGTAGCTCAGCCGGAAAAACTCGGGTCGCGCGCACACGGTCTATGAAACTCCTCTTTGCACGTTTGCATGGCACTTTTTTTGCTTCGGGCACACATGACTCGCCCCTGCTATATGGCGCTAATGGGATACGCTAGAAGTTTACTGTAAGCTTACTCCCTAGTGACTGGATAAATACGTGCCTTGTGTGGCCGGTCAGATGCGAGGAGTGAAACACGTTGCTCGAGTTTGTCGTATCGGTTTATCGAGCTCATGCCGATGAAGCGTAGGAAGCTGCTTTGAGCGCTTGTCGCGATAAAAGGCAAGTATCAACGGGGACATTAGCGAGGAGTTTTTCAAACGAGACTGTGGTTTTTGTGATTGGGGAATTTTTCTTTTTCTCTCTGAGGCACTTGAAATTACTTGACGAATAAAAATAACATGCTACACATCTACTCAATCTCACTTTCGAATCAAACAGTAATTTCCACGAATAAAAAAACTTTTACAGTGAGCACAAACATAAGTTATAATTCACAGCAGTGTACGTGCAAGTGCACGAAACAGGAATCAATGTCGCGTGTGTCAAGTGAACGCATGGTCATTTTTTGTCACAACAAGTAACAGTGTATCCAACGAAAATTATAGTCCGAGCGTTCTATAGTTGATGAACGGGAAGCGTCGTGACGGATATTCAATAATGCAATGCTTCAGTAAGTCGATAGGTTTTTCCTACATTTTTTTGCGTTTCGTATGCAATTTTCATAGGAAATAATTAATTGTCTTAAGTAAATTTCCGAGTTTTTCGGGATTCCGAAAAGTTCGGGAATCTTACAAAGTTTTGAAAACCCGAAAAATTTGGGGATTCGAAAAATATCGGGAGTACCGAAAATTTTGAATCTGGTATTCCGCAAAGTTTGAAAATCTAGTGAAAGTCTAAGATTCAGAAAATTAGAAAAAAATTTTACAACATTCGCAAAACTCAAAAATTCAGAGTCCCAAGAAATAAAAACCTTGATAAATTAGGTGATTCGAAAAATGTAGGAATCCTGCCGAAATACGAGATCCTGGATAAGTTAGAATATATCAGAATTATTTATTGTTTCTATGTTATGTAAGAGTTGAAAAACACTGTAAATCTTGTAAAATTTAGGATCCCGAAAGCAATAAAGCTATGAAGTGTTTATTATTTTTGAGATAGCGTAGTTGTAATTGTTTAAGCAACGACCGATAATAATTTGCTTATTTTGAAATTTGGAAAATCTTTGTCTTCATTGCATTCTATGCAATCTAAAATTTTTTAAGTTTTTATTTTGATATTTTGAGTTGAAATATAAATTAAAAATTTGAGAAATCATAATAAACAGTTAATTATCAATTGTCAATATAAAAAAAAAACAAATTGATGAAAAATTCAAAAAATCACATTTGAAAGTTTCAAAATCCAAATATTTCAAAAGCTCTTTGTTTTTCGATAATTTCGTCATTTCAAGAATTATTAAACTTTTCATTTTGAATTTTAAATTAACTTCGAAATTCAAGATTTTAAAATTTAAAGACGAAAATGAATTATTAATTCAAAATTTGAGGAAATTGCAGATTTCTAGAAAGTTTGAGAATCACAGTTAACAGTTGATTATCAATTGTCGACAAAAAATTAAAAATTCATCAAAAATTCGAAAAAACGAATTCGGAAGTTTTGAAATCCAAATATTCCAAAAGTTCTTTCTTTTTCAAAAATTTTATCATTTCAAGAATTTTTAACCTTTTATACTTAATTTAAAATTAACATCGAAATTCACGATTATAAAAACAAAAATCGAAAATAAATTAATAAATAAAAATTGGAGAAAATTATAAATGTATTTCAAATTCGAAATTAAGGAAAATCAAATTTAAAACTATCGAAATCCTCATAATTTTGGAAGTTTTCAAATTTTTATAAATAATAATATTCTATGAATCTTTCAAAATTTTATTTTCGTTTAAATTACTGACAAATTGAATGTAATTTAATCAATGTTAAAAATTTCAAAAAGTTCTAAAAAGGCATTAAAACTTTGAAGAGTTTATTATTTTTAAGATAGCATAGTTGTTATTGTATGACTCATGTTAGTTTTTTTTTAATTTTTTAAATTTTCGTTTTAATGGCATTGGTGAAAGTTTTTTTGTCTCAGACACTAAAAGCGTTTTTTTAATATACTGGTGAAAATTATAAAAATATAACTGTAAAAATAAACTGATAAAATATATACTGGTGGAAATTTAATAACTTATTTACTTTTTTTAAAATAATAATAGAAAAATTAATGAAATTCAACAGTCACTGCATCTGTAACTTTTTTTTATCATACTGTTTTTAATTATTGCAGGTATAAAATTAAAGAAAACGGAGAATTTTAGAATATTTTTTTTTCTTAAATAATCGAAAGCAACTAGAGTAATTAACTCATTTTAGGTTTACCGAATCGTTAAGGAAAAAATAAGTACGTGATTGAAGCGAATTCCCGAAAATTCAGAATCTCGCACACGACTACTTTACAGTATGATCATTTACATTTTTCCATTTCATTATTCGCATTATTTCCGAGCGCGAACGACCCTTTGGCGTACTTTTCGAGTCCCATTTCTCGCCATTGAGTTGCGTGCAGTGAAGCAAGAGTTCCGAACGTCTTCTTGGTTCGTATTGTACGCTAATGCGGAAGGTCTTTAGATTCCTACGTACATAAACGAATTCAAAGCGGTGCTATAACCGTGGGCCGGATCGATTTTGTTCTCCCATTTCTCAGCTCCTTTCGCCTTTATTCCATACGTTTTTAAACGACTCGGCGGTAAATCTTGCCGGTCCCTTTTTCCAGGGGCACTCGCGAAAGCTCGGAAATGTATCTACTTTAGCCGCGACGCGATACGAGCTTCGCGAGAAGAGCCATCTGTAACTCGGGTCCATTGAGACTGCGTCGGTTTCGCTTATTCTACTGCTATTCGTACACAATGGCAATTAGATCGCGTCGTTTGTCTTCCCAGTGCGAATTCTGTGTGCATTTCGTGTCGAATTTAAAACCCTGTCATGAGAATTTTTTCTTTAACTTGTTTAATATTATGAAGTCTTCTTCAATCTCAAAGTTTTTTTTCATTTCCTGATAAAATTATTCATTGTTCTTGTTTTATTATTGTTTCATTCATTATCATATAAATATTGCCCCACCGGGGCTCTGCCACTGGACCACGTCGGGCACTTTGCGCCCAGAACCCCCCGACGTTCGAGTAAACAACACAGAAATTCCCAGAATCATTATTGGAAATCAAACTATTTTATCATCTTAAAAATCTCATGACTGGGTAATTTATTTTTCGTAAACCCCTCTTGAAATTTCTTGATCGCAAAAACCGCGATCGCGATATCGCCGCCAACCTTAATATTTCGCGTAATCAATCATTCCCGACTCACGACCATAAATCTGTAATTGCACTTGGCGACCAGGCAGATTGTAAATCTAAAGCGTCGCGTGTAAACATTTATCCCTCGCACGCATGACTAAGCAAACAATAAAAGGTGGAGTTAGCGTTCCTTTGTTTCCACTTGGCTAAATGCGTCGTCGCGAAAATCGTTCTCTCGGCGTGGCTAATTACCGCGACAATTCGACACGACTTATTCATTAAAACGGAATGCGACTTTTTTCGGGTCCACGAAACGCAAATTGGAAAGCAAGCAACGAAAGATACTTTCAAGAATTTGTTACAGCGGACGCTTTTGTTATTATGGTAATCCTCAATGCGCTTGATTTGCGATACCCTAATTACAAGTAATTACCATACCACTCAATAACGTTGCCATCATCCATCAACTTGCACGAGTTTTTCCATCAAGTCATTAAACCTTGATATTTTCAACGATCGCGATGAATGTCGCTCTACATGAACACGCAATTGCGTCATTGGCGCCGCATACGCAACTGCGAAAAAAAAATCGAGATTCGAACACACCTGTCCTCGTTGCAACGAACGTAGTTTTATTAGGCCTATCGCTTATTACGTCTACATTATTGTCTGTAATGAATCGCGTTTATTCATCGCGAAAAAAGTGCATAATACCGTCCGACAAGGATAGATCTAGAAACCATTGCACTCTCTGGAGATAGATAATGACATGAATGACATTTTTCTAGAATTGCTATTCAACGCCTCGGCTTGGTAATTTTCTTGGCCTGGAAAGTTAATTAAGGGTCAGGCAAAGCGTCGCCCACGCTGGAGATCACAAGTTGGAGTTTTTTTAGTGGAAATGGAGAGAATATTCTTGTGATTGAGATGTGAATTTAGTGAAAGGGTGATTTTTTTAACTGATTCAAAAGTTAGAGTCTTTATAGTTTATTGTTAAATATTTACCGGCAATAAAAAGTATTAAGTAGATGAGCTAAGCTGGTTCAAGCCATAAGAAGTTTCACGTAATAAAACTAAAGTCAAATTCATCAAGAGTCTTAACACCTTCTAAATTTTCATTTTCCTTAGTAAAAAACCCCAAAAACACGTTCAGAATACTAATCGATTCCCCGAATTCAACAATAGCTCAGGTTCAGCAAACATCAAAGAAAATGCTTGAAAAAGGTTGAAGCTACGAGCGGCAAAGCGAGCGTAATGCGAGACAGTAAAAGATTTCAGAAGCGCACGTCAAGACAATAGTAGTTGTTAAGATAACTCGGGCATGATCCAGAATGGACAGTTCCATTAGAATCTGTAGGGTTTCGTGTTCTCCGTGATATATTCTATTTCCGAGACCCACTCGAATTCGATTCCGAACGCTTTCTTAAAGTACAAAACAGTTTTTCAGTTATTTTCACAAGGTGCATTGCCGCAGTGGAAAGATGACAAAAAAAGCGACGACTCGAAAGGAGTGAACTCGGCAGGTTTTCGTTGGGTAAAGAAAAGAAAATTTCGCAGACCACTTGTGAATCAAGAAGAGATATGGCTTCGAGGGCCATACTTTTTTTCCGCGGCTGAAATACAATGGGCAAGAATAAAGCGATGGTTGGGGCGGGCCAAGGCGTGGATGAGTATCGAGGAATGCGGGGTTCTGGAAGCTCGCACTCGGACACGAACCGGGACAAAGGGTGAAGACGAAAGGAGCTCTTGTCAAGGAATTTAGAGGCATCTCCTAGCCGAATCCGCAAATAATGCGTCCACTAGAGTGCTCAGTGCGCGAGGTACTTTAGATAAAGAGTGGAACCGAGTCGGCGCTTCGCGACCAAGACTTCTCGTTATCGGGAGAGTCTGGGATAACCGTATTTCAGTTGATATCTATGCAGACAATCATCTAGTTATTTTCCAAATGGCCAAAGTTTTTGAAAATCTAGTTTGATTTTCTTTTATTTGTTGCATATTGTTGTTTATAAGTTGCTTCATTGTAGTATTTGTTGTACGTATGATTGCAGACAATTTATTTCTTTTCGAACTGTTCACATTTCATTCCCTCACAAGCGAAAAAGTTAATCCCACTGATAAAAGTTGATAAAAGCCGGTCTTTGCAAACGACCCGACCATGCGTTATGAGAAGATACGTAAGTTTGACTACATTCGATTTCCTGATACTTGTTCGAAATTACATCTTCGTTTAACTTTCTCGTTCAAGAGTGGCTTGGAATCTCTTGGAAGACTTCGCTCCGACAAATCACAAAGATCGAACTACGGCATTGGGAAGTTTCGAAAGTTCGGAAGACACGAGGGATTTCCGAAATTCCTGCGCTTCTGTGCCAAAATCATTATGAACGATTTTACAGTAGAATTCGCGAGCGGAAGTGAATTGAGGTTGAGGTCATTCATGTAGACGCATTTTGCGGTAAGCATTTTTCGCGGTCATTGAAAAAAACTTTTTTAATCAGAGAAGAAATTTGGGCGGATTCTATTGGTACGTTTTCGTTTTTGGAAATTTAACGTTACAAGATCGGAGAAGAATTTTCGGAGGTTGAAACGACTTACGAAATTGAACTAAAATTAATTTCAACATAACAGAAAGTATGGTATATTATAAAATATAGTTGAAAAATTTTCTTAAAGTTCAATTAAAAGGATCATCAGTCAATCGATCAATTATTTCGAATTACAGATCATATAAATTTTTTCTAAACAATTTTTTAAATAAAATTTTCTACAAAATATATAAATATATATAGTTTTGAGTGTAATAAATAGAAAATAAAAAAATTACAGTTGAAAAATTTACGATTTTCATATTTTTGGAGTGAAGTTTTCAAAATTGCAAATGTGTTATATTGTGAAATCGAATAAGGTGCAATTTTTTAAATTTATGTCGATGAATAAAAAAAATTTCTTACGTCATATTTATCTAGTCTTTTTGATGTATGAATTTTTTTAAAAGATTTCTATTTTTTTGAAAATTTATGAAAATTTTTAAAAAAATTTCCACATCATGAAAATGAATGCATAATTTGTAACAATAAATATTATTTTCTGAATTTCAAGAGATTCAGTAATTGTAAAATATAATTTTTTATTCATTTGAAGTTTTGGATTTAAATTTTACTACAAAATGTGCTGATCATTCAATAACATGAAATTTTTTGTTGGAAGAAAAAAATTCAACTAAAACATTTCGTTTTAAAAAAACACTCAATTCATATCATTTGGAGAAGTTACAATGTGCATTTGTGTTGACATATGAAAAATTTTCATTAATAATTTACTGTAATAATTTGAATTTCAACAAAACTAACCACACATCAAAACAACGAATTTTTCTGATTTTTTAATATTTTTTATCATTTAAATTCATAACTATCAAAATTTTCATTTCTTTTTATTTTAATTTTCCTATTTTACTAAATTTTTGTAATACTGTCGATGACACAAAATTAGCTTGAAAAATTCATTGCAAATAATATCTAAAATAATTTTAATTATTTATTCTGAAGTGAATATTCGCAAATATATCTATTCTAATTCGTAAAAATATAAAAAATGTTTCATTTCGCATATATTTATGTATTTACTTGAATATAATTTTCTCGAAAATCTGTAAGAAAACTAAGGATCTATAAAACTTTGAATTATGCAACATCGAGTTCCAGAAATCAATGTAGAAATATTTTAATGCACTAGAAAATCTTCTACGACGTAAACCTACTGAATTAATGCCAAAATCAGTAAAAACATTAGAAGTTTCCGTATTGCAGGATGTATATGAAGATTCTATTATTTACACGAAATTTATTTATAGAGAAAATTTATTGCTATAAAATATAATAGAATCGCTCCATAAAATGGGGAAAAATCTTTCTAAATGCATAATATTTTACAAATATGGTTTATTTTGGACTAACAAATGATTAATATCATTTTTTTGTCAATAACTTTTGAAAATAATTCTTAAAACTATGATAATTAAAATTTTTTTTTCTATCATTTTCTACCAACTCACAAAAAGAACTTGCACAAATAAATCTAAATCATTCATAAAAAATTCTTTCCACGTTAATCACGTAATTTCTGCAATAAAAATAGTATAAAACGAACAACAAATCAATTTTCACTCTCTTTTATAATGAAAATCAAAATAATGAAAAACATTTAAAAATATTTGTTCAATATCAATAATTACGTTTCAATGAAATAACTTGAAATGGTGGAGCATTTTTTCTTTTTTTTTTCCTTCATTTTTAACGTTTGGAACTTCAGAGACATGTGGAAAATATGTTTAAAAAAATCGAAAAAAAAACCCGTTTACCATGTGTGTACGAATACCTTTGGCCTGTAGTGTAAAAAAAACCGATAGTACACGAAAAACAACGTGCATTTTCAGTATCTCGCCCATGTCGGAAAAGCCCACGTGTCGCAAAGTGGAGAATACTAAGCGCCAACATCGAAGGTTAAATTAGGCGCCGTGGTAGCGTAGGCTGGTTCCAGCGCTAACCAATTTGGTCGCGGCTGTTAGACATGCAAAATAGCTGCATACAAAATAAGCTAATGTAAAACGGAAGCGATCGCATTTTGGAGGGGGAAGGAGCCAAGACGTTCGATATGGCGAAACGGCACGGTCATGCAATCTCGATCCGGCACGTAACTACGAGGAAAAGTTTAAGCGTGTTTTCCGAGCTTTTATTGTTTGCCGCGCCATAATTCCGTCGAGCTCTTCGAATTCCTTTATATTTATTTTCAGTGGAACTTTGTGAGAAGCTAGTTTTTCGTGGATGATTTGATCGTCAATCCCAGTGACAATGGCCTTGGAATTATGAAACGTCGGAGCGACAGTGAATAAACCCGTTGGAAAGCACGTTTTACTCCATGAACTTTAATTCAAGCCGAAGCTGAAGAGAAAAGACGAAAACTCCGCGATAATTACTCCACCATGTCGCAGTGTTTTGTCCGTTGATTTCATTAAAATTCGCTACGAATCCCTCCGGCGCGGTCTGCCCCTTTTTCATACCCGGGCGACGCTTTTTGCCGGCAATTATTCACCGAGCGCTAATATGTCATCGCGGCTCGTTGCAGCCACTTGTTTCCTGAATTAATCATCGACTTCTTTCGCCAAGCAGCTTCATTAGCAGGCGAGAAAAGCAAAAAAGTGAAAGGTCAATAGCGCCGAATTCGCGTACAAATGCGCCAAGAAAAAAGAATCTCTTCTATAAATAATGCGGGGCGAAGGATGATCCGCCTTCTGGTTATGGCGTACAACGTCGAAGATATTTCCCGAGGACGTGAATTAGGGTGCTGGAATGTGCGCTATTTGCGGTACACGAAAACAGATGTTTTCGAGCACTGTACGCAAAGTGCTCGCGCGAAAAAAAGCGTCAGATGTAGCTTTTTTTGGACCACCCACTCGTGTTCTTATATTGGCTTTGAGAACTTTCTGGTTTCACTCAGTGAATACGTTTTTTATGTACTCGGGCTTGATATCGTGATTTTATGGTTATAAGGGAGCGTGTAGAGGTTGGGTTAGGTTAAAAGTTACTCGATGTTTGAGATGTTCTACCATAAGTGTACCAAATGACATAACAAGAAATAAGGTTTCAAAATTCTTTAGCATTTCCAAGTTAAATGTAAAACTAATACTACTCTGTTACAACTTCATTAATATTCTGATAATCGGTTGAAAATCTTACAAGTAAGGTATACAGGATTGTAATTATGGTAGTAACTATCGCAGGAAACTTATAATGATTTTACAACGAAACTTACAATCAACGATGACAATGGTAGGAGCAATTCCCAGAACCTTGCCTTCTTATCGGATACGTTTTTCTGCCTCGTAACTCGTGTCAGTCATTATTGATATTTTTTATGTGCAATATTTCTCAACGCTTTTGAAAAATAATTACTTGGAAAAACTTGGTCGAAAATAGATATGAGAATCTTCGTTCCGATACATTTGTATAATCATCATCCGTTGTTACGAAACGATGTTGTGTTGCGGGTTGAAAAAGATGAAAAAATGCGTTCCTTGTTTCAAACCCAAGTTTATTGAGACAATCAGATAGTGCTTCTCCAAATAGCTTACAAGTCTTTCTAATACGGCGCTTAAAACTACGAGTTTATATAGCCTTTGATAAAAAAGATGTCACAGATACGATGCCTATTTCACAATCTAACGAGAAATCTTATCGTATCATAGGTACAGTTCCGATTATGAAATTGGGAGATGATTCGGTAAATATGTGGTTTTCATCTATTAGTTATGATAATATCAAAATACCGCGTGGAGTTTACTTTACTGATAAAATATGTAGGGCATGCAACAATGGATGAACAAAAAATCCTACTTCCTGAAAACAAGCAATCAAAATGTTCTTTTTGGTGCATGAACATAATGACATCTATCAGGAATAACCATTTTTTAATACATTATCATGAATAATTGAAAAAACTAAGTTTTCCTCAGAAGTACGAATACTTTCAGCCCGCAATATACACCTCCCTCACGTAATTTAAAGATCAACACCCTCGCTCACCTTTTCACGCTGTTTCTAAAGCAAGCTACAAATGATCCCCATCAACACCTCGAAATATAACAAACTCCTCGCTTGCAACCCTCATCGATTCCTCCGCCTGACTTGATAAAGAAACGCCCGGGGAAGACGAAAACAATAAAACTTGCCGTTGAAAGCGGGAAAAGCATTTCTCGTATCTGCTGATAAATAGTCGGAGATGCGGTGAAGCCCTAAACTGTCTAGACGGGAATATTTCCCGAAGTGGCGAGTAAACAGAGAAATGTTTTACGCCGCCAAGACTTTATCTTCCATATACATTTTCCGCCTTATATTTCACCCTTCGCCAGTTTTTTCGCCTTCCCTTTTGTCTCTTCCGGCCAAATTGCGTTGTCATTAATTCGTCGCAGTTCGCGAAACCTCTTTATTTCGTAACTCAGCAGAAAACGACTTTTTGTTGCGAATCAGCACTTGTTTGATGTCCCGATATACCCGTTATCCAAAAGATAGGAAGAAAAGTTTATCCGGGATTATGTTCTCGGAGACGTAATAATCGTTGCCCCGTGGATTTCGCGAAAGAAAACCCATCTGAAGACATCTCGAGAGAAATTGTTCTCTGTACTTTCGATTAGAGCTCGGAATAGTGGGTCATTAGTGTCGCGTTGTGGATTACGTGTAATGCCTTGCTCGGGCATGGATCAAGATGGATTAAAGTGTGGAACGTGGCATCATTTTCAAGTCTTCTCACTCTTTTCCAGTCCAAACGAAACTGTCATGAAGTTGTAAATTGCTCTCGTTTTGTTACTGCGACAAACGCAACCTTTGACTTGCACAATCACCGCGTTCACGACGTTCCGTTAGTTTTTCGATTTATCCGAGGAATCTGGGCGATAATTGTTTCCTTTGAAACGGTGGCTCCGTTGAAAACGTTCGACACAGGTGACTCGTTACGGGACAATGGCAAGTAACGAACGGGCTTCGCCCGATCGATCATCGCGGTGTGTAATTAAGCGATATCCCGGCAAGAAAAAAAAAGCTTCCAGCCGAGGGCGACTATTGAAAAGTGTCACGACTCGTAGAGTCACGTCCGCTTTGGCCAAGTGTGTCGTGGGCCGTTCGGGAACATGATCGAGGAAAATTCGCACTTGGCAGTCCTCCCCGGAAAGGCACTCTATATGGTTGCTGAGTGTGATGTGACGCAAGGATTTATTGATAATAATTTATGTTCACTAGTAAGAGTTTTGTTTAATGCGAAGGGTTGATTTCTGCGTACGAATCCGCGTGATATTGCAGTCACGCAATATTAGCATTCGATTAAACGGGTTCGCGTGAGCGTGTGTCGGTGAATTAGAGCCCTGACACTGCTTAATTTGACATTCATTCGATTAACCCACCGCAGTCGTCGGCTCGAATAACAATTGCACGAAGGAGCGGAAGGGCGGAAAAGTAACTTCTTCGCGCAATCGATACGCCCGATTTGACGTATAACTGACGTTTCACCTCACTCGGTTAAATCTGTAAATTTCGATTTGTTCAGTTCCTACACGTACACGCACTTTGAATGTAAATTTAAGTAGCCTAACGCCCACGATACTTTCTCGGCGTTCTCGTAAAGTCGATTACACCTTGGCCCCGTAGCGGAAAAAAGCCCAAAGGAGTTGTCGAGTAAACAGCCTCGAGTCCGGTTTTAATATTGTTCGAGATTTGATTAAATCTCGTATTTTACGAGAACGCGGTGCGTTTCGCGAGTTTATCGCGGCGTTAACGAGGCGGTGACTGACGCTCGAATTCTGCCAACTTTCAACGCACACCTGGCCTTTGCAGATGAAAAATTGCATCGATGTTAGGAGCTTAAAGAAGAAATTAATTGACATATTGTGCAGTGGATTCAATGACAAGATGTCAAGGACTTCAGTAAAACTGTTAAGTTGGTCAGCGTTTCAAAGAGAATTCAGGTCTTTAGTGCAGAGCCAGCAGAGTGTCATAGGCGTCGGGTTGGGATTCGATTTTCCTTTTACACCCGGCCGAATGTTGGAAATAGCAATCGGCCAGTTCTCGGGGCAACGTAACGACTATATCGAGCAGAGTGGTAGTAAACTAGATAGCGTCGCGATAGGAACGAAATAGAAGTGGAACCAGGTCAGCCAGCCAATCCCGGGGACTTTGTAAGGCTTCCCTTCCGTTCTCCAAGTGTAGCGTATTCCGTTTTTCTTCTGTCCCTCAAGAGAGGGAAACTTCAGGAGGGCAAAAAAAGAGATGCTTCCGGTCTAAAAGGAATCCGGAGGAATGAAATTACTTTGGCGTCTTTCAAGTCGCGCGCGCTTGTCCCATCGGATCGCGAGCTGAATTTTTTCGCGCGTTGCATGGTTAAAGTGGATGTTACAAAAATCAAAGGGAGGGAGGGGGGGGGGCGGAAGGTTCGAAAGCTTTTCGAGGGCATGGCACGTTTGGGAGGTGAAGTTGGTTTTTTGGAGTGGGTTTTTTTACTGGGAGGTAGGGTTTCTTTGGAATTTAGGGAGGTGTATTGTTATTGAGAATCGATGGAGTAGGGTATGTATTATTGAAAATAGAATGGAAGATTGCAGGGTTCCTTGAAGAGGTAGGCGAATAGGTAATATGGAAGTTTGTTTCTTAAAAACAAGTATTTGGCACTTTTTATTTTGAATATAAATGAAAAAAAATAATTTACTATATTTATATCGTCAGAACAATTTTAAAGTAGAATTTTTATTGTTGACTTTGGAAATATTAAAAGCTGTTCGATTCAAATTTTCATGTTTTTTTATTTGAGAACTCGGAATTAAGAATTTTTCATTTGCAATGTTTCACTTAGTGATTAAAATTTGCAGAGGTTACTGAATTTACAAATCAAGAAGTCGAATTCGTGAAATATGCAGTAGCCCAGAAATTCAAGATTGAAAGGAAAAGAATTGTTTTATTTTTTTTTCTGTTAAAAATTATAAAATTTCATAAAATGATTTTGTATCATTATTTTGAATAGTCATTGAATTTTTAATCATAAATAATTTCTTTAATTTACAATTTCAAGGATTGGGATAAAATTATCAAAAAACAATCATAGATTTTTTTTCATAAACTAATGATTTTGAACGATTCAAATCTCTCATTATAAAATGTAAAAAAAAATGTTAAGTATTATAGAAGAAGTTTTTGAATAGCCTTATTATGAAATGATCAAATATATCTAAATTGTTGATTCTAGTAATAATAAAATATTATCATTTTCAATTTTTCACACAAAAGTATGTATAGAAAAAAGGAAGTGTAGTATTTGAAGTATTCTCGATGTTTTAGCTCTTAAAAACAAAACAAAATTCTAATTCCAGATTCGAATGTAGGTTTTAAAATTCAAAATAAAAATTAATAAATTCAATTATAAATAAATTAGTTCAAAGTTATTTCATAATGATTTTAGATTAAATTATTTTGCATGTTTTTGAAATCAAGTTCCATTGATTAAAACTTCGAATGGAGTATTAGAAAAGTGAAGATCAAAGTTACAGAAATTATTAATTTATTCAAATTAGTTTTGATCAAAAACATCAAAATTTGTGAATTGTTATCTTTAGAATAACAGCTACCATTAACGTATTAAACAAAAATAAAAATTAATAGCAAATTAATGAATGTCCAAGAATCAACTTCTAACAAGTTCGAATATTCTAAAAACTTTTCACGAAAGTATCTAAACAATTTGAAATTTTCAATTATTATCTTTGATACGAAAGTAAAGAAGTATCACTGATTACAATTACTCTTAAATTCAATTGTTTCAATATTTATTCAAGAGATTTTCATGAATGAAATACTTAAGGAGAATATTTTTCATTAATTGACATTTCGTAAACAACAGAAAAACAGAAATTTTAGAACTTCAATAATTCATAGTCCGCAAATGATGAAATAGTTATTTTCGTAATCGGGAGCTAGAGCCAATTTTGGCGAAGCCGTACGTTTTTGCCCGAGCCGAAGGTGAGGGACGAAATAGGCAAAGCCAAAATTGGCGATAGTTGACGATTGCAAACGTTATTTTTCATCACAATAGCCTCAAAGTCACGTCAAAATGTCCGGTTTGAGGTTAGAGTGATAAAAAAAAATGTTATCACATGAAAAAAATTGCATAAATAATAATAAGAACTGATTTATTATTGAAATAACGAGAAATTAAGTTTTCTAAATGTAAATAATACATTCATTGAATAGTGTGACTTTTTCCAGGAATTTACAATACAAAACCTTCGAAATCTAATTTTTTCTGTCAAAATCATAGGTATTCCGAAAAGAAATTTCTTACTGAAGCCTCATAAAATGAATTGCCTGGAAATTCAAAAATAAAATATTTAATCATAAAAGAAAATTACTTTTTTCATTCTTTTGATCAAAAGTATCACACTTCATTTTCTTTGAATAATTATAACACAAGAATTCTCATTTCTAAAAATTGTCTACCTGAAAAAAACAGTATTATCATTAATTTTCAGTTGTTTCTTTTTCATTTCAATTAAAATCATCAAACCAAACCCAAAACTATTTCAGAAATCGTAACGATACGCCTGTGAGACTACCATCCCATTGAAAACCCCAGTTTTTAATTGTAGCTTATTTACCTCTCGGGCCACAAAGCGTCTAATCTCTCGGATCCTCCAACCGGGATAAAGAGACTCAGAAGTAAAAAAATACACGGACTTGGTCACAACACGTCGCGCCATCAGATAAAACCGCCTCTCAGCCGTGGCTGCATAAATGAAGATACAATCGTCCACGTTTTTGCGACAAAGGAAGTTTGCCGTGAAGTTTGTTTAGAAAGGTGTAACTGATACGGATAGGTCAAAGTGCCAGTGATCAAAGACGTCACTTTCCGGAAATATTCCCAGCTCAACATCGCAAACTATTCTGAGAGGTAAATTTCCGTACAGAAAAATACGTGAATTCATCTTCATGTATTTGCAGAACAAGACCAAACATGCGTGCATCGACGATTGTATGTATATTGGAACCCAAGTTTTTCTTGCACCGCCGCAGGATCCAAGTTTTTGGTCGTGCTCGGCGGAGCGTGAAGGATCGCTGTGCAAAAGGTAGAAAACAATCCGGCACATAAAAGAAAAAACTGTGTAGCTTTGCGCGGCGACGACGCATCGCTGATTTTATTGACATACAATATTGTGCCTGCAAATTTCGCTTTGACCGCAAGGTTTTTTCACTTCCCAAATAAGAGAATTCGAGGAAGAAAGACGCGAAGATATTTTTTCGAGACGGCAGAGAAGGAAGGAAACTCGTGGCATTCCGTTCTCGTTTGGCCAGAAGGTTAACAAACGTTCGTGGCCTGCAGCCGCTGACCAGGTCGATCGCGAGAGGTCAGCGAGATGTGGAGTTAGGAGAGCATATTCCATTCCCTTCGGGTAATGAGCGTTCCGCCGAGTACGACTATCGAGATTTTCCCGAGCCACTTGCTTCCGACCCAAAAACGAGATTTTTTTCCCAAGAAGCTCGCAACAAAGAAAGACAATTCGGAGACGCAATGCAACATTGATGACGCTCTGTTCAGAGAAAACCGCAACGTTAAGTATCACAAAAACGTTTTTCTTTCAGCCATGAAAAAAAGAAACTAACATTTCACTTCCTACCAAGTACGACAAATTGTTTTAATTAGAAGCAAAGGGAAAGAATTGAACAATGTAAAACGAGCTCTCCATCGACGTCGCGTTTCTTTTGAAACGAGAGCTCCGAGAACGTTTTCGATGATGACGAGAGCGGAAAGGAAATCCATGTCACGCGAGCGTCAAAAGCTTTTTCGCGAAAAAAAGTCGTAATTAGAGGGAAATGCTACATCTACTTCATACGGATGTCATATTTTTATAACAGCCGCGGAAATGACTGCAAATTATTGCGGAAAAGAATATCGACTCACCGTTATTTTGAAGTCCCGATGGTCGCACGTGTCGTATTGTCGACTAAACCGTAAAACTGTGTGGGTTTTGTTCTCGTAACCCAACTGTAAATTG
The DNA here is from genome assembly GCA_030522825.1 of Platygaster orseoliae. Lineage (NCBI taxonomy): Eukaryota > Metazoa > Arthropoda > Insecta > Hymenoptera > Platygastridae > Platygaster > Platygaster orseoliae. Next base: position 16,641 of record JAPYZL010203930.1, on the reverse strand, counting down.
TAATCCTGGCTCGCGTCCACTTGCGGACCTTTGCTCGCGTCCTTCATATGTCGGTCCTGAAACAATGAAATGACCTCATCTTAGATTGGGTCGAAACCGAGTTCACAAACATTCATAACTCTCGAGAGCTTTCAACGACACTTACCAAATCGCAACTCAAAAAAAATGAATTACCTATGATACCTTTGACCGACATGTTATTTGATATACAGTTTCAAAGAATAGAAAAGAGTATCGATCCATTAGAAATCCGTCCAGGAAATTGATTGCATCATGAACAATAGATGGAGCATTTTATTCAGTGATGGTTAAACAATGCCATATTGCTGCGTTGTAGCTTTTATCGATTTAATAGCATGGAATCCTTTCCTTTGTGTCTGGTCAGACATGTGTTTTTGCCACATAATAGTTGATAACAAATATTTACTTTCGAACACTAGAAAAGTCGATATTTCTCAGATTCTGTGAAAAGTAATGTTATATTGACGAAAATGTTGTACAACATCGATTTTGTTAGAGTTGAACTGTTCATGTTTGAATTCCTGGATGATGGAGGGAGAGATTACGCGTTATGTAGAGTAGTGGGAGGGACGTTTTTACGATCTTCGTCGAGCGAATACGGAAATGGCCGAACGCTAGGCGAAGATTTTGATATTTGCAGTTTGTTTTGTAAGGAATGCCGAGTATTTTTATGTTATAAAGCCTTGATCTAACGCAAATTAGATTAAAATTCGTTCGTATATAATTTACTATATCTTTTTACATGCATTTCAAATACACGATCACAACGTGGATCATATATTTTTTAGAACTACAACTAAATTACGACATGACAATTTTTCAGTTTCGGTTCCAAAACACACATCAGTGCACTAAACAATTTTCATAGTGTTGAGTCACATACGAATATAACGAAATAGATTTCATCAATTGGAATAGATAATATTCGAAATATTAAAATTAATATTAATATTCAAATCTAATATTCGAAAATATCGAACATTTTATTGCATGGTACAAAAAGTGCAGTATTACAAATTTTCACTTACATTTTTTTTGTTTTATGAACAAGAGTTTTTTTATATCATTCCATTTGGAATAACATTCACTTATTTCAAACTTTTAAGTCTAATATTCATATTATTCGAGACTCTCGTTACCAGATGAAATCTTTTACATCCGTTTTGACACGTGGAATCTGCAACGTAGAGGTCACAATATGGCATCATTTGGAATTATTTTACTTTTTCAACGAATCAAAATTAAAATTAAAAACAAGTGACATGTGTTTGTAGTGCATCACGTTTATTCAAACAATCAAAAATAGATTCCACATCTGTGAAACCCTAACAAATCTTGTTCACCCATTGAAGAACAATTTCTTCCAAAAATCTGTCGAAACCATCTGCCTTAGGTTCCAAATCCACGAAACCCCCAATTATCCGAATGCAACGTCCACGAAATACAAGAATAAAAGACATCCTCGTTATCTAAACAAGCCCCGAACTTTCGAAACTACACGATTGTTCGACTATTGTTCGATTTCTACGTCGAAGAGGGAAAAAAGCGTGGATACCGGCTTTTGTCACGCTTCGGCATTTTTTCCGCATGTTGCAGTTGCGCCTTTCGCGGCACCTGCAATCAAGGCTGTCGGCGGACACCTCGGAACGCAACCGCGAAACGAGGTTCCGATCGGTCGGTGACAAGGGGGGTAGGGAGGGAGGTAGTGAAGATGGGAGGAAGCTAGTTTTTGCGCGACCGGGGATTCCAGCCGGCCGGTTTCGATGTATAATTATATCGCGGCGGCGCTATTGTTTGCTCGTAAATGGCTTTTTTTACTTATCGCTGGGTTTTATTAAATTTTCATTTAGCAGGGCGCGATGCGCGCCACGTGAGCCACGAGGAGTCACGCGCGTTACGCGATTTTGTCGGTGCGTGGATGGAGCGTAAGGCCCTTTTTTTCTTGGGCAGCATGAACTCGAGTTTTGTGTGAGAGGAGTAAGGATTGAATGAGGAGATTGAAAAATTCATAGTCTGATGATTTTAATGTTTGATTGACAGGTTGAATCAAGTATTGATGAATGCATGATTGATTTAGGAGTTTTTGTTGAAAAAATAGTATTTTCATTACGTGTATGTAAAAATCAATTAATTAAATTACGAAAAAAAAAAACTAAAATATGCGTCAACTCTATATTTGTAATACTTGAAAATGATCGATGATTACAATTTGAGATAAATTTATCAATAGAAAGTGATGAATGAGATTAAAGGTATTTAAATGAATTAAATAGATGAAATTATTATTATCGATAAAAATAAAATTCATTAGTAAATATAAGAAAAGTAGGTAAAAATGATTGAAAATGTAATTTATAAAATCTAGAGGATGTAATAACTGGTTTTTTGTTAGTGCTAAAATTCAAAGATAATTGAAAATTCTCAATTGCAGTATCTCAAAAATAACAAGGAACGCAGCTGTAAAAAAAGTATATAATTATGAATGTTTAGTTTTTTTCATGGTAAAAGTTATTCTAGCTTAGTGAAATAAAAAAATTGAATTTGCGAAATTGTTGAAAATCTGAGAAACTTCGAATTATGCAGCATCAAATTCCAGAAATTCAGACAGAAATTTATGCAACATAAAAAATTTCAAAAGAAATAGTTCGAGAAGTAGAATTTATTCGATATAGCACTATTTTCTGGAAAATCTTATAAAGTCTTTGAAAACAACAATTCTTGAAAACTTCGGATACTATCGAATTCCGAAAAAACGTATATGAAAATCTTTAAAAAAAATTCCAGCAATCGATAAGAATTCCATGAAATTTTACAAAACATTTTGTAAACAATTTCAAAAAACAATAATATAAAAAACTTGTGAAATATTCAAAATTTAGGTAGATTTTACTTTCTCAGATATTTTTTCAAATACATAAATATAAATTTACTTTTTCAAATAAATTCAATAGAATATTAATTTTTAGAGCATCCAATTCTGAGAATCTATATAGCAATCTACAAATAAATTATAAATAATTGAAAATACTGGAAACTCAAAATCGTTGGATTTTTAAAAACTTTACCATGGAATTCTGAAATTTCGTACTGTGAATCATTAAAATACGAAAAATCTCTGAATATACCGAAAAATACTACATAATTTTACAAATAACGTGAAATACTGAAATTTGAAAACATTCATGAAGTACTTGAAAAACAATTTACATTAGAATTTTATGATTCTTCATCTTTGACGATGTGGTATATCAGTAATGAGATTTTGAAATTTCACGAATTTCGGTGATTCAAAGTTATTTAAATTTTATAGCTTCGTGTCTATTAATATTCATATCAGTCTTATCAGTTTTTTAAATGAATTTTATTCGATATTGATAATTAATAAAATATTTAATGTTTTTCGTGTTATTCAATATAAAGGAACAAGATTTGTGTGATTTTTGCGTCCCTGTGGTTAATATTTTGTCTTTTCTCAAATACTTTTAGTGTTTTTTATATTTTCTCATTATTTTTACAATTCAAAGAATTTACTGTATTTCTACATTTCTATATAACTTTCTTAGATTCAATGCTCTAGAAATAAAACTGTTTTAAAAATTGTGTATACTTTACAGATTTTAAGAAAATTATATCAAGACACGTTTTTTCAAAAAAACACCTCCCAGACTTTTTTTTGCCTACACTCCAATTTCTAAAAAACGTGCGAATTTCTTTATGAATATAGTTATACACTTATACAGTTACATAATAGCTATTGAAACATATTGTTTTCTTTATTTTTTAATCCATTTTATGTTATGAGCTTCTGACCTTTACAATATTCAATTTTTAAAAGAAATTTTGTAAAAATAATATCAAGCTACATTTTTACAAATAAATCTCTTCCAAACATTTTTTTCTGCCTTAACTCCTATTTTTTAAAAATTGTGCGAATTTCTGTATAACTATAGTTATACAGTTACAAAGTTGTATGATAGCTATTGAAACATATATTTTTTTCATATTTTTGAATGCATTTCATGTTATGAGATTCTGAATTTTACAATATTCTTTTTGTAAAAAATTATCGAGACACTTTTTTCAAAAAAATCCCCCCCCCCCGAACATTCTTTCTGCCTATGCCCTTAATTACTAAAAATCGTACAAGTTTCTGTATAATTATGATTATACACCTACACAGTTTTATAATAGCTGTTTAAACGCATATTTTTCCAATGTTCAAATCCATTTTATATTATGACATTCTAAATTTTACAATATTCCATTTCACCACTCTCCATAATTTCCACTGCAGCCCCCAACGAAATTCCCAAAACCATCCAGATAACAATCGCATTTTCATGTTCAAAGAAAAATCCATTCCTAGGCTTATATATACTCGAAACCATCACACCGTATAAAGGGTCGAAGATTATTCCGACGCGCGTTATTTACCGGCCCGCGCTTCGTATTTTCCGTACGTTTATATTCGAGCGATACATAAATTCGCGATACGTACGACCCCCGCGGAATAATAAATAATTTGCAAGGCCGCCATGACGCGGAACTTGTTCAATTTCCGTCCCGCGTCGGAAGTGGAGAACGTATTTTTCTCTCGCCCCATGCACAAGTGCACGGACGGGAAACTCGTATTTACCGCATGGTAAGACAAAAATATGAAAATTTAGACTTGATGGATCGCGAGTGTTACAATGTATTGGACATTGTACAAAAAGTTATTTTTTTCGAAACATAAATTGCAATTAAATAAATAATAGAAGGAATAATTTCTTGTTATTTATTTTATGACAAATAATAAAAAATTACATACAAAACGTTTCAAGTAAAGTTATTTTACGAGTTCGTGTTTTCTACTTGTTAAAAACAATGAAAAACACAAAACTTTCGAATCCTACTCAGCGTCATCAATTTCGCTCACGCGATGTGGCGTAAGGGCGAATATTCGTGCCCTGGCGTTTTTTTGTGCTTCCGATGCGCGCGATTACTTTTTTTTGTGCTCTTAATTACAGTTTCGCGCCGCGCCGATAAACACTGATAAAAAAGTAATTCACTCACCTGGCGCGGCGTGAAAAGTTTATGGAAAATAGCGCGAGATTTCGAAACATGTAGCTTATCACACATTGGCTTCACTTAAACACAAGAATTGACTCGCTTTTCCCGAGCTGATGATTTTTTTTCAGATTCCAAAGGGTTTTTTTTTTTATTCGTGAAAAGTTGGAGTTGAGTCTTTGGATGCAATTATTTTCGCGGTATTGTTGTGTTTATTCTGCCAGGAGCGTTTTCTCGTCAGAGGGGAAAAGTTGAAATCTGGTAATTAAAAGAATATTTTGTGGTTTAAGAGTAATTATGTTGTTATTTAAGTAAGTTTTTGAGAATTTATTTTAGTAATTGATTTTTTATATTCATATATTTTTGTAAAATAATTTATTATTTTTTTATATAAAATTTATATAAAAATATTATATAAAATATTATATATACATAAAATATTATTTAAAAATATTATATAAAAATTTATATAAAATTTATTTATTCTATAAAATATTTATAAAAAATTTATAAAATGATTTATTATATAAAATATAATATTTTTGTAAATAATTTTGTAAAATTACTAAAGTAGCATTCATTAGAAATATTATTGAAACGATAGAAAAATTATACGTTTTCTTTTTAATAACACTTGTTTCGTATTAAACATATTCCATGAAAAAAATTTTTCCTTTTTTACATATTGAAATAATGTCACATTTTGGAACATTTTTTCAACATTTAAAAATCATTAAACAATTCTTAACAATTAGCGTTATTAGTTTTTCCAATTTCGGAGAAGTATTTTTTCGATTTTTCGTTAAAGTGGGCTACCTTAAAAAGCCTGCAAACACGACAGTTCATTTTTTAATCCTGCAGTGAAGTGCATTTTTGTGACTGACTCCTGGTTTCATGACAATCTAATGCATCGAATATCGATTCTCAGGGAAACGTTTCTCGGCGAGAGTATCTTTTAGCCAATAAGGTAATGGAAGAATAAAAGTATGGCGAAAACCGATATCTCTGTGCTCGGCGAGTTCTCCAACTAAGAGCATTTTCGAGCGCGTAGAAAATGGAAAGAATCCACATCCCTTTAATTGACATTTTTTTTCAACCTATCTCCTTTTTTTCCCACGATAAATAATTACCGCTGTTTACGAAAACGCCAAGTCTCAGCAAAAATGACTGCTGGCATTTATCCAGATTTTCTATATCTAGGCAAAGCCGTATTAAGTTCAAGATACGCCTCGTAAATCTTGGAAAATATAGGGACACTACGTGAGAAACTCGACTAAAGTCCGCAAAACCCACGGTAGCGATAAAGCCAAGGCTGATTGATTTACTCCGATACCATAATTAATATAAACCGGTACGCGCTCGGCGCTATCTCTGCCTCCGCCTTCGCGCCATCGACCGGAAACTTTAAAAGCGGAGAGCGTTTCGGAAACCACCAAGGAAAACAAGTCAGAAATCGAAGGGTAATCGACGCTTGAAAGATGAAAGAAAAATCGAGCGGGCGAAGCAAAAGGCGCCGATGATAGAAATCGACGACAGATTGTGATACTTTTTCTTCAATTAGCATTTATCAAGGCTGAGAAATTGCACATTGAGTAATCATTACTTTTATTTTCGTTCGATTCAGTTACGATTACTTGAATATGTCACTGAATTCCAGGGGGGAGAGGGGAAAAATGTTAGAAAGGGGTTTTTGAAAAAATTTGTTAAGATATTGTTTTCAGAAAAATTTATGAAAATTTTAGAACACTTTGATTAATGTGGCATTGAATGTCAAAAAGCTCTAGAGAGAATATTCATATCATAAAATTATTTAAGTTGAATAAATAAATAAGAAATGTGGAAAATTTTTAACACGGTGAATTATAAACTACAAAAATCGAGTTTAATTCTGTTGACTACTTATATAAAAAATTTTCCAATATAGAGTACAAAATGTACATAAGTATCAAACTTCGGAAATCGTGAAATTGAAGAATTTTATCATCAAAACCTGATTTTTGAAGATTAAACATCAAAAAATTGTAAAATAAATGTATTTTCTATGTATATCAAGAATTACAGAATTTCAACATTTATGCAATTTTTTCGTTTTTCTCTAAATTTTTATAGATTTTTAGGAATAATATTATTCGCTCTACAGATTACTAGAAATCGAAGGTATGTAAAGTACTAATTATTTTAGTTTGTTAAATTTCGAATTTTAAATGTTAAATAAAGTATCAAGAACTTTAAATATGAATTTATGAACTCAAAAGAAATTTTTTTTTCTCATTTTTTAATTATAATATTTTTATTAGAATTTTTTATTAGTTTATATATAAAAATTATACAATTTCAAAAAAAAATTTACATTTTTTTTGGGTAGTTGAGACTTAGCTTATAGTATTTTTACAGATTCCTAGAATTCGATGCTCTAGAATTCTTATTTCTATAGATTTCCAGCATTTTAAAATATGTCTAAAAAAAAATCTACGTAGATTTTAAATATCTCATAGTTTTTTAAGATCTTCGTATTTTTTAATGTGCCTATAAAATTTTTTATCGTTATCTAGAATGCTTAGAGATTTCCAGTATTTTTAGAGATTTTTAAGTAGGTTTATTTAGAATTCGATGGTCAAGAATTTTAAGTTAAAAAAACGTATTTGTATCGATTTTTCAGTAAACCGTTCTTTTTTGAAGATTATAATAGAATACAGAATATAATAGTATTTTTGTTTTGTTTTGTTGATGATTCAAAATACATCTCAATATTTTTATGGATTTCTGGAATTTCTGAAATTTCTGGAATTTGATGCTTCATTGTTCAAAGTTTCATAAATGTTGAACATTTTCATGAATGCTATTTTTTTTTTCATTATGCACGAAGTTGAAAAAATTTTTGGAATTTTCTGTTTCGTAATCCTAGTCAAATATTCATAATGATAATTCTTTTGCAGCCAGAATCGCCTTTTTTTTAGTGAAATAAAGAATCCTGAATTCAATTTCAATATGACAAGTAGCAGAAAATTTTTGTAAGGTCGTTTAAATTTTATTTTAACCTATTACAATTTTTTTTATTCCTTTCTTTGTCGATTATTTCATGTTAAAAATCTTTTTTTTTACCACGTTATTTTGTTATCGTTTGTATTTTTAATGATTTAAAAGTTCATATTCCAATTTTTTTTCCACATAATATAATAATAAATTTTTGTCTTTTTTCTAAAGAGTTTCATTAAAAATTTTTTTCTTATACATTATCAAATCAAATTATTTTTTATTCAATGCGTTTTTTTTTGTTATTGTTCGTATTTTCAGGGCTTTTGAACCTAAAAATTCCTTTTTCTTTACATAAGGTAACAATCAATTTTACTTTCATTTCAAAGAAGATAAATTTTTTTACTCTTAACAATTCTGAACTTGAATCGATTCCAATTTTACAGAATATAATTTTGAATTCAGAATTTGAAATTCACATATCAACTCGGAATATCAACCTAAAAAATAATTTTTTTCGAGAGCATGTCATAAAAATAACATTATAAACTAATTTGAACTTGAATTTACAATTCCTGGTCTTCTTCCGAAAAAAACTCTTTTCACTGTTCTCGCGATTTCACAAAAGCGCAATAATCATTGAATTGTGACTTTCCGTTTAGGGATTAACGAGTAGTATCATTGGCGCAATCGCAACGTCATGCCAAAGGGAAAAGTAGCCGATGGAAAAAGCTCGTTGTTTCGCGTTATTTGAAGTACGGGTGTAGGGTCGGTATCGTATTTACGGCATCTACAAGTTGCGCGGCCCCGAGCTAAGCCCGTGGAAGCACAACGCGCCAGCTCGTTATCTCCGATGATGTACTCGTATGTTCTGGCCTCGCGTGTCGATCGAAGGACCCGATGCGTGCCGTTTTTCGTTTTACTTGTACGTGGCGTTATCAATTTTCGCGATTTCGAGGCAACCAGCAGTCGAGGGCGCGCTTATAAACCGATTAACGAGAGTTCCGACAGGTAGTCACAACGCTCAAGGTAATAATGAAAAAAGAAATTACAAGTGCGGGAATTTTAAACGTAAGCAGAAGAAATTGCTGGAGTATTTTTCAAATATTATTATTTAAATTATATTCCTTAACTGTAGGAATAAAAATGCGAATTTCTTCCAACTGTTGCAAACAAAATGCAGCTGGTTCGATAGAACACGTGTTTTCCTAAGCAGCGATCTCGTAAACTTGACCTACACGTTATCTTTTATCGTCTAATCAGCATGGAAAGGAACGGTATAAGAAAGGGGACGAAAATGGAAGTGCGTCGTCGTTACACGTGTCGCGACGTCGTGTAACGAAGTAAAAAAGCCGCGAATAATGGCAACAGTAACTACATTTTTGCAGGTTATGCACGTCTTGTCGCCACTGATTCATGCGAGGGCATAACCGAGTCGAGAGATAACGGGATTTATGAAAATTTAATTGAAGGTAATACTGGTACACTGACAGGGAAATCTAGTATTTTTTATTTATAATGACTATGTTACATATCTCAATGAGTTTCATAGATTTACAAAATTTTTGTATTACATGTTATTTCGGAAATTTAGTTGTAGAATTTTATGTTATGATCATTCCAAATGTCAACAACATGTATGTTTTTATTAAAAATTATTAACAAACCATCAATCCATTTCAAAAATCCAGATTAAACAAAACTCCAACAAATTAATGCTGTAAACTTTCATTACTGTCACATATTCCTCGAATTTCACCACATAAATCTCCTGTGCCTAATTACTCGCATTAACTCTGGCGAACACGATAAAATCATCGACTCATTCACGAGACTGACAATCCGTGAAAAATTCCGCGCATCATCCGAACAAATCACAACTTTCACGTGAAGTGAAACAAAAGCCAAGCAACCCAGAACACTCTCGCCATTGTGATAGATGAGAACGCGTGTTTCAGCGGGGCCCGGGATTCCTCGGGAGGCTTTATATTTTCAGCTGACATTCCGAGCGGGTCAGAGGAGAGCGATGAGAAACGCACGAATTACGGAGGAATGCGAAACTCGGGAGTTGCGTGATGAAAGCGAGGCCTAGGAGAGATTTGCGCGATATGTATCGGAATGACACACGACACCGCTCGCGATGTTGTCCATTTGAGGGTACCACAATGAGTTACGGCCAGTTATGATGAAGCCAAGAATTTCGTAACATGGAAATATTAAATGTTTAGATATTTGCTCAAAATATTAAAAATTCAAAAGATTAATTCAAAACATGTAATCTTTTTATCAAATAAATCACGTACTATTCTGAAGAGTAAACAAAAATTCCTTAATAAGATTTCGTTCTTTAAAATTTTTTTGGCGGTGGATGCATTGAATTGTATTCAACGAATTTGATGCAACTGGGAAAATGCAACGAAATGGATGCATGTAATAAGATGCATCTAATTGGATGCAACGGATACAATGATGCGTTGAATAAAATTCCATGCATCCACATCCATTGCATGAAATTAAGTTGCATCCACCACGTTGCATCAAATTTAGTTGCACCCACTTCCGTTGCATCCACCTACATTGCATTAAATTAAGTTGCATCCACCACGTTGCATCAAATTCGTTAAAAACAATTCAATGCATCCACATCCATTGCATTGAATTAAGTTGCATTCACCACGTTGCATTAAATTAGTTGCGCCCACTTACGTTGCATCCACCTCCATTGCATTAAATTCAGTTGCACTCACTTCCATTGCATCAACTTTGTGCATCTATTTCCATTGTAAGATGCATCAAATTGGATGCATCAACTCAAACACATTTCTAGAAAGCATTCTCGCACCCAAAAACACATAAGTTCCCACAAATCAAAATTCCCCCTTTATTTTCAACATTTATCATTTAACCACAACAGGCAATGAAAAATCCGGGAGCCATCCCTCACCTCAGAGGGCGCCACGAAATGCCACCCGCATCAGATAATATTTAAATTGATGACGAACATTTATAAGAGCGTTTTGTTAGAAAGAAAAACACATTTGGATCATTGTGCCGTCGAGCGTCATGGGATTATGAATTCAGGGCCCGGGCCCAAAGGCATTGTCCTGCTCTCATCTCCATAACGGGTCCCACAGCCTCTCTCTTCGCCAACTTCTCCCACCCCCGTTGGGGCCTTTTTCCCCCAACCCCCCTCTCCCCCGTATACGTGCGCACAGTACCCGTTTGCCTTTGTGCGACTCGATCCAACTGCCGATTGTTTCCTCGGCCGCCTTAAATTGTCCGAATAAATGCATTAAGTGCAGCAAACGTCGTTCGCATTAATCGCGAGTCCGGCGAAATAGAAAGATGCTATCGTAACAAGAGCACTCTTATTGAACAATGAAAAGAATACGATGATAACGATCGAGAGGGCACCAGCTGTGAATATCATTTCGGGGGTCCTTTACTTATTTGGGACTCGTGAAAGAGAGGGGGTGACATGTCAAGATTGTAACGTTGCAAATTAATATTCAAAAATGAAACAGGCAAATGAAAAACAAAATTTAAAGTTTGAGTTAAGTGATTTTCGTTGTGGGAATTTCAAAGTTTTGTTGTTGATCTAATTTTTTTGTACATTGCTTTATAGATCCATCCTATATCATATTTTTCAATATTAACTTCCAACGTTACAAAAATAATCATGTTACTTTTTAAAAGTAATATCAAATCCCTCTTTGTTTTTGTGCACGCTACTGAAATGATTTTCTATCTCATTTTACAAATTCATCCCATTTATCAACTGCATTTCCAACGGTTTGAAATACAATTACAATCAAAGAGAACCCAGTAATACAACTTTTTTTAATAACAGCTCCCAGACACACAGACAATTAATTTTACATTATTAACGGTCAAAAAACGTCGCAGCAAAACCAAAATTTTCGCCGTGCTCGCAAATGAAACTGCTGCAATTTCACGCTCGTCAGAAAAAAGCGGTAATCTTTGTGACATTACGACGTTTCTGTTCATAAAGAGCATTTGTAACGACATTACCCAAAGAGTACGTCATGAAATAAAAATCTACCCTCTTTTTGCTATATTTTCTCATTTTATGTTATTCGCCTTTTATATTACTCCGTAACAACTTTCCCATTTATAGATCCGTCGTAAAATTTTCATTCTGCAACAAAGAAAATCCCGGAAAAACCCATGTAAGGTGGAATTTTCCATCTGGGAAATTTATGTCTGTGGAAAGTCATGCAGGATCGTGTATAACAAATCGGGTCAAGAGAAAATTTGTGAAAAATTGGATGCGTCAAATTCGTTGAATCCAATTTGATGCATCCAATTTGATGCATTCAATTTGTTGCATCCAATTTTATGCATTCAATTTGATGCATCTAATTCGTTGCATCTACCAAGATGCATTAAATTCAATGAATCCAATTCCATGCATCCACCTCCATTGCATTATATAAAGTTGCATCTACCATGTTGCATCAAATTTAGTTGCATACATTTGTTGCATCCATTTCTATTGCATCAAATTCAGTTGCATTCACCCCACTGCATCAAATTTAGTCGCACCCACTTCCATTGCATCAAATTCAGTTGCATCCACCACATTGCATCAAATTCGTTGCAAATCAACGTCAACTCCAACGAACGATTTCGAAGCTAAATCGCGAAAACCTCCAATTACAGTTACTCAATTTCCCATTCAGCACCGAAACTTTTGATTTCCTGACCAATCGGAAAAGATAATTTGAAAAAAAGGTAATGACGTCAATAAAGTTGGATCGTACTCGGTGCACCCGTACGTGTGCCACGTAGTTTAACGAGTTGCCGACGATTGGGTTTATCGACTCATTAGACGAAAGCCGTGTACCCGAAGAAGAAGTTTCCAGGATAGTTCCAAGGAGTACGGAAAAGCCCTTCCGTGTACATGTACAGCAAATTGAAAAAGAATGGACTCGAACGAATGTGTGGGAACACGGTGAAGTCAAAAAGGAACAACCTCTGGCCACCAATTACTCAACTTTGAGAGTTTTAACGAAACCACCCATTACGCGGCTCGCTAATAGACCACTCATTAATTTAAACTCGTTACTGATCGAGAAGTGTACTTAATTGACGTTTCGGACAATGTCGGAAAAGTTGGAAACTGAAGGAAAATATAACCCGAATTCGTTCGAGGACACTCGAAGACTTTCGGGAAAAATGTCGATTTTCCGACGACATTGCTAAGTGTGCGGTAAACAAAGGAACTCGGGAACCGAAGCGCCTTGGAACATCAAAGGAGTTACTTTTCCGCGCATAAATTTTTTGTTCAACCCAATAATCGTACTTCGGTATACAGCTACCTAATTGCGCAAACTTGCAAGAGCCCGTCCAACTTTGCGTAGGCGGCGGCGGCTTCGCTCTGTCTCAAACTCGTTATTTTCCCTCGGTAACAATGGTTATTGTCATTATACTTTGACGCGGCCACCTGGCGGATTATCGAATTTCGCAAGTAGTTGCCTTTTCACGAATCGCTCGTTACAATGAGCCCCAAGAATCCTCGTGACAATTTGCATAAATTCCGCGAAATGGTGATGAAGAGGATGAAGAAGTCGCAACTTCCCAGTTGCATCAAATTCGTTGAATACAATTCGATGCATCCAGATCCATTGCATTGAATTTAGTTGCATTCACCACGTTGCATCAAATTTAGTTGCATCCACCTACATTGCATTAAATTAAGTTGCGTCCACCACGTTGCATCAAATTCGTTAAATACAGTTCGATGCATCCACATCTATTGCATGAAATTAAGTTGTATCCACTACGATGCATCAAATTTAGTCGCACCCACTTCCGTTGCATCCACCACCATTGCATTAAATTAAGTTGCATGTACCACGTTGCATCAAATTTAGTTGCACCCACTTCCAGTGCATTAAATTAAGTTGCATCCACCACGTTGCATCAAATTTAGTTGCAATTACTTCTGTTGCATTCACCTACATTGCATTGAATTAAGTTGCATTACATTTAGTTGCATCAACTTTGTTGCATCTATTTCCATTGCATCAAATTCAGTTGCATGCACCACGTTACATCAAATTCGTTGACAATGAGCCCCAAGAATCCCCGCGACAATTTGCATAAATTCCGCGAAATAGTGATGAGGAAGATGAAGAAGTCGTCTTCAATAAAGGGAACGAAGCTGCGGATGATATCGCGAGGCGACGGAGCGAACGCAGGAACGATTTTATTCTTTGGACAGCGATCCAGCAACACCGTGCTGGAGTTATCGCCGGGCGGGATCTGAAATCCCGACTTCTCGAATTTCCACGTTTTTTACGGCTCACACCCCTTTGACACCCTGCGGTCATGTCGCGCCATATCCGATAGCTCGAGGTTTAAGATCCCACACGTTATGACCGGAGTTTGTGGACACTGCGTGAGTGTGAGGATAGCGAAACTAATGCCAAGAGGAAAAAAAGTTTGGAATTTGATGAGATGGGATTTGGGGAGTTGGCAAGTCGAGATTTGGATCTAGAGGATTAGTACGAAAAGTGGATCTTGTTTTGGAATGCAGAGGAATCGAGGTATGATTTGAAGTTTCAACGTTAGGATTTATTATGTGTCTTCAATTGAGACACATAGGTACTACAACCAAAATTTTAGTTATGACAACCAAAGCTTCTGTTGTAGCAACTAATGCTCAACTTTTACGACTTATCATTAAGTTGCGATCACCAATAACTAGGTTATCATGCCTATAGTTTTGGGTGTACTATTGAAAACTTTGGCGGGCTCATATTTTTCTGAATCAATGGTTGCTGTAACCAAAAAATTTCTTTCCATGCAGATCATTTGAAGAAATCATTTTTGATTCAAGACCAAATGATAGACATTTAATGTTGTAATAAACTTTTTGATTTGGATCAATAGGATCACTCCAAAAAGTGAACCTTATTTCAAGATGCAACGAATTCAAGGCATGATTTGAAATACGAACATTACGATTTAGTATCTGCTTTAAATTGAGACGATTGCACATAATTTAAGGGAATTATTTTTGGTTCAAGACGAAATAATGAACATTTATTGGAATAATAAACTCGATTGAAAAAACCTTATGAGTCTAGACTTATTTAACTTTCGATATATTTAATTTACTTTGATTGTATTTTATTGATGATTGATGTTCTTAATTGTAAACTCATTTTTAAATTTTCGTTAATAATAAAAACTTAAGTAAACGAATAGTAAGAAATAAATTTAGGATATTTTTTGAATTAAAGGTCTGTCTTGATTTTTATGCATCTTAAAGTAAGATTGAGTTCTTTCGATGGTTTTATAAAATAGGCTGTATTTTTTTTTTTTTTTTTTTAGAATCCATTTTTTTATTGCAATCCAGTGTAAATTATATATGTAAAGCAATTACAAAACATATAATAAAAATATGAAAAATTAATAATAATTAATAAAAACTATAGTACAGTTTTTTTTAAGTAAGAAATAAAAAAAGGAAACCTTAATATTTATGAATGTGACCACTTTCAACTGTATAATTTTTTTTTAATTTTACGTTTATTGAGGAATAATTTTTTTATGACTATAAGGAGTAAATAAAAAAAATCGTAAAATATAATTATTTATTTAAGTCTATTAAAAAAAAAGTATTATAGTAATAAATCTAAATAAGGTATTCAGTTAACATTAATTAGAAACGTTAAAAAACTTTCAAACACTTCGGAACTGTTCAAAAAAGCTCAAAATCTTAAAATATTAGAAGGTCAAAAGTTTCTGGCTTTCACGTAAAATTCATAACTATGATTGTTAAACAAAAATCGTCTCTGAACTGTAGAAATGATCTCTTCATCACTAGCAAAGGAATAACTTATTTATTTAGTTATCAATTTATAAATTTTTTTTATGAATGACATTATCGATAATAATTATGTATGTAAAAATCAAATGAACAGTTTTTACAATGTGCAGTACGACAATTCGCAATATCACATAACTTTGATTTTAATCCAACTCAGGAAAAAAATATCAATGAATTCTTCATAACATTGACATAATTATTGCATAACATTTAGGGCAAATTATTTATTCAGAAATCAATATCAAAAAAGAACAAAAAACGCAAACCTTTTGTTGAAAAAATGAATTATTCTTTAATATGAATTTTACCTTTATTAATGTCTCTGTTCATAATCAAATGAATAAATTACTTTATTTCGGATCCAATAATTGAATTGTTCATAATATAATTATCAAATTAACTGAACATACAATTATACTTCAACTACGGTGAAAATTACGGAATAAATACAAAGTATGAAATTTTTCCCAATTATTCCTGAGAAGTTAAAATTAATGTTGAAAATGTAAAATTTGTGATAGATAAATAATATTATTTAGATAACTCTTTTCTTTCTTTTTCAAAATTTCTATTGATTTCTCCATTCGTTGGTGCAAAAAAAACTCATTTTTTGATTCCTGTTTTATGGTTTTTGTTTTTTATCGGGTTGTCGGAAAAGTTCATAGAGAAATCGATAGACATTTTATTGTTTTTATTTTCTTTATTAAAGTTTATTTTCAATTTACAATATAATCACC
>JAPYZL010203890.1:0-21249 GCA_030522825.1 Platygaster orseoliae | reverse complement strand
TCATGAAAGTTGAGTCCCAAGAACTTGAAAACTGGAAAAAGTGGTAGTATTCTAGGTGGGATATACGTCTTCCCACCGTGCTGCAAAGGGTTAAACATTTTCTTAAATCTTATACACTTTCTATTCAAAATGTATTTAAATGTACTTGATATTTCATGGGCCAGCTATTTGAAACGTACGTTAGGTAAAGATGTTTGAAAAATGTTTAATTTAGAGACACCTACTCGAATTTAATGAACTTTCCATAATTGATGTATTAAAATGTACTTGAAATTTTATAAACTAGATATTTGAAACATGAATACATCTATTAAATTAACCTTACCCAAGTGCAGAAATATGTCACAGTCTGACCCAAGTGAAAAAATTGTCTCAATATGATCCAAGTGTAGAAATGTGTCACAATCTGACCCAAGTGCAAAAGACGCTTTTTAGATATTTTAGACACTTACTAGACACACTTTTAGACACTATACAGACAATTTTTGACACTTTAGACATTATTAAGACATTTAAGACACTTTCAAACAATTTTAGACACTCTTTATATATATTTCTAGACACTTTTGAGAGAATTTTAGACATTTTTGACACTATTTAGACAATTTTAGACTTTTGAGACACTATTTTTACATTTTTAGACGATTCAGGGATTTTTAGACATTTTAGACACTTACTAGACACACTTTTAGACACTATACAGACAATTTTTGGCACTTTAGACATTATTAAGACATTTAAGACACTTTCAAACAATTTTAGACACTCTTTATATATATTTCTAGACACTTTTTAGAGAATTTTAGACATTTTAGACACTATTTAGACAATTTTAGACTTTTGAGACATTATTTATACATTTTTAGACGATTCAGGGATTTTTAGACACTACTTAGACATTTGTAGACACGGTTTAGACATTCTTAGACAATACTCAGACAATATTTTAGACACTTTTTAGACATAGTTAGCCATTTTTAGACACTTTGACATCAGTGAAAAACATCAATTAAATGTGTATTACCTCGAAACACCTACTTGATTTTTATACATTTTTCACACATAGCATTCAAAATTTGTCAAAGATTTCATGCAGCCGCAGTATCTAAAAAAAATGCAATCTCAGTTACATGCATGAAATGAATGTAAAAGAAAATTTAATTCAAATTTTTTATATGATTCTGATACACTAATGTATTTAATTCAATTCACAATTATGAATGAAATTGATTCCACAGGTTTAATGTAAATATGTATTGATTTCATGTACAATTTCAAACACGCATGATGTATTTAATTTAAGACACCCGTATTGTAAAGTTATATAAGCGTATATATTTTGTATAGTTTTAATGCATTCTTAATATAGGGTATGTGTAATTAGCGTTATACAGTTTTTCTTAAATTAAAGACAAAAATTTTGAACAGTGTAGATTATCTAGGATTTGGAATTAGAAAATTTGAAAATCATACGAAGAAAAACTGTGAATCAAACTGATTATTATCAAATGTTCAAAAAATGGCAAATATAAAAGTTTAGCACTTCGAAATCAACATTGAATAATGAAAAATAGTAAGGAAAGAAAATGATAAAAGTCAGGAAATGGGTGCTACTATAGAAACGTAAACAACTAAAAACACGTCAATAAATCAGAATTAAAGTCCACTTTATAAATTACTTAAAAATGTAAAAATAAATTACGCATTTTTTCTACATGCACCGTTACAATTTCTTACTGGAAATTCACTACGAAAAACCGATTTCAAAGGTGCGACTTTTTTTTTATCCATACAAAGTAATAAAAAAAATCAATCATAAAAATAATTAATTCACATAATCTCCTACATTCCTGCATTTTTACAACGTAATTATAAAGTTAAAGCTGTAAAAACAATCAAAAATTTATAATTTTCATACTAATTAATCAACTAAAATTTTACAATGATAATTAACTTGAAATTTAATGTATAAATACCCTCGTGGGATTTCCTCAAAATAATCTCTGCAAAACGGCGAGAACGAATTTTCCATCGATTCGCAGAGGAAAATGCGCGGAAAATATCGGTGTTTGTTTCGCACTTTGTTCTTAGTTTATTCTTGAAAGGAGCGTTAATTTGGTGTATGCTGCGCGTTCTAGTGAACATTTTCGCCAAGATATAGCGAACTGTATCTGATAGTTTTACGACTCGAAACGGAACGTGCTGTATATGCCGCGCCCGAAGGCCGGCCGCCAAACGTTTATCTAACGCCCAGGTGATTATTGTTGCACAGGTGATGCGGCGCACAGTAGGCGCTAGTGGCTTCTGTAATTAACTCTGCGGCGAGTTCCGTGTTTCTCGGGGTCCCCGAGGAAGGGTGATTTTGTATTTTGACAGGTAAACTTTACGAGCATAAATAATTGTAAAAAAAAGTGTTTTTAACGAATTCAGGAATAGTTGGTGTAGAGAATTCTGGATTTTTTTTTCTTCGTCTTGTTCAAGGAAAAATTATTTATAAATGTTGACATTGAAATTTTGACACTTGAGTTTTTTTTAAGAACGACTTTTGGATTTTTTTCAATGTTTTTTCATGGTTTGTAAATACGATATCAATTTACAATGAGATTCTTAAAGGTTTTTGATACTTCTTTTTTTTCAATTTGAGAGTTTTCCTAGATTTTCAAACGACTTTTGAGAGTTATTCATGTTTTTTTGTGTTTTGGAAATCAATGACGATTTTTTGGTATCGTTTTTTATGATTGTTGTTGGATTGTTATTTATTTTTCAAATCAAAAGCAGTTCATTCAGAGAATTATGTTTTTTCCTCGTCTTTTTCATGAAAAATTTTTTATCAATTTTGACATTGGAGAGGAGACTTTTTTTTAAGATCGATTTTTGGTTGTTTTTCAATGTTTTTTCATGGTTCGTAAAATATCAATATCCAATGAGACCTTTATTCTTCGAGTTTTTTAATCATTCTTTATTGTTTTTCAATTTGAGAGTTTTCCCAGATTTTCAAACGACTTTGGAGTTGGAATTTCTTTTCCTTTTCTTTTTCATGAAAAATTTTTCAGAAATGTTCACATTTGAGACTTTCCAAGGAACAATTTTTGAATGTTTTTTAATGTTTTTTTATAGTTCGTAATATATCACTTTACAATGTGATATTTATTCTTAGAAATTTTTGATGATTCTATATTTTCTTTCAACTTCAGAGTTTTCCCAGATTTTCCAACAACTTTTAAGAGTAGTTATTATTGCTTTTTTTGTGTTTGAGAAATCAATGACAGTTTTTTGGTGTCGTTTTTTATGATTATTGTTGGATTGTTATTTATTTTTCAAATCAAAAGCAGTTGATCCAGGGAATTATTTTATTTTCATTGTCTTTTTCATGAAAATTTTTTTAGAAATGTTGACATTGGAGACTTTTCAAGAAACAAGTTTTAGATGTTTTTCAATGTTTTTTCATGGTTCGTAAGAATATCAATTAACAATGAGATATTTATTCTTCGAGGTTTTCAATAATTCTTAATTTTTTTCAACTTGAGAGTTTTCCCAGATTATCAAACGACTTTTGAGAGTTATTTATGCTTTTTTTGTGTTTGAGAAATCAATGACAGTTTTTTGGTATAGTTTTTTATGATTATTGTTGGATTGTTATTTATTTTCCAAATCAGAAACAGTTGATTCAGGAAAAAATTTTTTTTCCTCATATTTTTCGTGAAAAACTTTTTAGAAATTTTGACATTGGAGAGGAAAATTTTGAAGGTACAAATTGTGGATGTTTTTTAATGTTTTTTCATGGTTAGTTACATATCAATTTCCAATGAGATCTTTATTCTCAATGGTTTTTGATAATTCTTTTTTTTTTCAAGTTGAGAGTTTTCCCAGATTTTCAAATGACTTTTCAGAGTTATTAATGTTTTTTTTTTGTTTGAAAAATCAATGATGGTTTTATGATGTCATTTTTAATGATTATTATTGGATTCTTATTTACTTTTCAAATCAAACGCAGTTGATCCAGGGAATTATTTCATTTTCTTTATCTTTTTCATAACAATTTTTTTAGAAATTTTGACATTGGAGGTGAGGCTTTTTTTAAGGAATAATTTTTGGATTTTTTAATATGTTTTTTCAAGGTTCGTAAGATATAAATTTCCAATAAGATCTTTATTCTTTGAGGTTTTTGATGATTCTTTATTTTGTTTTAATTTGAGAGTTTTCCTAGATTTTCAAATGACTTTTGAAAGTTATTTATGTTTTTTTTTTGTTGTTTCAAAAATCAAGGACAGTTTTTTGGTGTCATTTTTTATGATTGTTGTTGGATTGTTATTTATTTTTCAAATCGAAAGCAGTTGATTTAGGGAATTCTTTTTTTTTACTTTTCTTTTTCATAAAAATTTTTTTTAGAAATTTTGACATTGAAGACGAGACTTGTTTTTAAGAACGATTTTTGTATGTTTTTCAATGTTTTTTCATGATTCGTAAGATATCAATTTCCAATGAGATTTTCATTTTTAGAAGTTTTTGATCATTCTTTTTCTTTTTTTTAATTCGAGAGTTTTCCTAGATTTTCAAACGACTTTGGAGAGTAATTTCTGCTTTTTTTGTTGTTAGAGAAATCAAGAACAGTTTTTTGGTGTCGTTTTTGATGATTATTATCGGATTCTTATTTATTTTTCAAATCAGAAGTTGTTGATTTAGGGAATTATTTTTTGTTCCTTGTCTTTTTAATGGAAAATTTTTAGGATTGTTGATACTGGAGAGAATACTTTTATTAAGGGACAATTTTTAGATTTTTTTCAATGTTTTTTCATGGTTCGTAAGATATGAATTTCCAATGAGACCTTTATTTTTTTTTTCAATTTGAGAAGTTTCCCAGATTTTCAAATGACTTTTGAGAGTTATTTATATTTTTTTTGTTTGAGAAATCAATGATGGTTTTTTCGTGTCGTTTTTTATGGTTATTGTTGAATGGTTATTTACTTTTCAAATCAAAAACAGTTCATTCAGGGAATTTTTTGTTTTCCTTTTCTTTTTCATGGAAAATTTTTTAGAAATTTAGACATTGTAGAGGAGACTTTTTTTAATATTAAGAGCGATTTTCGGATGTTTTAAATTTTTTTTCACTGGTTCGTAAGATATCAATTTAAAATGAGATATTCATTCTTAGAAATTGTTGATAATTCTTTTTTTTTTCTTGAGAGATTTTCTAGGTTTTCAAACGACTTTTGAGAGTTATTTATGCTTTTTTTTTGTTGGAAAAATCAATGACGGTTTTTTGGTATATAGTTTTTTATGATTATTGTTGAATTTTTATTTATGTTACAAGTAGATTTTTTGGAATATTTCAAGTATGTTTTTTCTATGAGTTTGTGAATTAAGAATTAGTGATTATTTTTTATGCTTTTGATAATTGTTTATGATGTATAGACACTCCATTTTTTCGTGAGCTTTTTTGATGGTTTATCGGAAAAATGAAAAATTTTAATTATTATTCAATTTTTATTGATTTTACTGCATTAATGATGGTTTTTTATTATTAGAAAAAAGTATTCTCTTGCATTATAATTATTCCGATAATCAATAGAGACGTACAGAGGAAATAATTTTTTCTAAACAACATTATTTTCTTCATCTTTTTCATGAATTATTTTTGAGAAATTTTTACATTGGAAAGCAGACTTTTTTTAAGGAACAATTTTTGGATTTTTCTCAATATTTTTTCATAGTTCGTAAGATATAAATTTCCAATGAAATCTTAGTTCTTGAAGGTTTCCAACGATTCTTTTTTTTTTTTAGTTTGAGAGTAGACAGTTTTTGCAGATTTACAAATGACTTTAGCGAGTTATTTATGCTTTTTTTTGTGTTAGATAAATCAACGACTTTTTTTTGAGATCGTTTTTTATGATGATTATTAGTTTATTTATTTATTTAACCAAGAGCAGTTGATATGAATAATTCTTCATTGTTTTTCTTCGTTTTTTTTATAAATGATTTTTTAGAAATTTTTACATCGGACAGGAAACTTTTTTGAAAGAACAATTTTTGGGGCTTTTCAAAGTTTTTCAATGTTTTTTCATGGTTCAAGATATCATTTTCCTGGGAGATCTTTGTTTTACGAGATTTTTCAAGCATTTTTTTTTCTATATGAAATATTTTTAATATTCAGTATTTTAATAATCATTTTTTCCATTTACTCGTTTTCTAATCATGTTCAGAATGATTTATAATATAAACAATCCTGTTTCAATTTAAACAGATTCATGTTTTACAACAATAGACAAATCCTATTTCTTTTTTTCGATAACAATTTTCATAAAAACACCGTCTGCAGTAAAATACTGAATAAAACAATGTAAATATGTAAATCCATGTTTTATTCACGCAGCTGTTAGAAGTATCAATTTTCGTGTTGCATTATATGCCATTTTCATTCATTTCCCAGTTTTCTCTTGACTCTTAAACATTCAAGTCCTCATTTTTTTTTAATTCTATAATTTATTAAACTAAACTAAACATTAAACAATATCAGTTATACTTGCAACAATTATTTATATATTTTTGTATCATTGAAAACCAAATTCTTTTTATGCCAATTATAAAATAAATAAGATCGAGAATCAATTGGGGTATTTTTATCCAACTCCTAAAACTGCTATACAATTTATTTGTTTTTTAAAAAGTATAGTTCAGTATTTTGTGTAAGATTTCATTGTTTATTAATAAAAATGAATAACAATCAACTCCCGCCTATGGATTTTGCGAGAATTTTTTCGGAAAGTTTCAAAAGGAACGAAGGTGCTTGACACTGGCAAAACAGTTACGAACAGAATTTGGAATTTCTCATTCACGATTATTTATAAATAATGAAATTCTTTTGATAGAACATAAACGTCAACCAGGAATGAATCCTTCTACAGTTTTTCCTGAAACTTTCACCACTGGACCAGACCATTATCAACCAAGGCAAAATAGTCATGAGCAAAGTCTTAAGGACCACATTGAATCAAGTATTTCAGGTAAACAATCGGATTAAACTACAAATGAAATTATATTTACGTATAAACAATTGGTTTTTAATTTGCTTTTTACGCATAAAAGTAAATTGACAGAATTGAAAAAAAATCAGTAAATTAGTTTTTTATGATAGTAGAAACATAATGAAATAACTTATTCTCTGTAAAAGAAACTGAAATTTTGGCCAAAAGTAAAGAATTAATCGAATTGCCATGTAAATTTAAAAAATCTCTAAAAATACTAGAAATCTAGGAAAATACAAAAATTTCAGTAATAATTGAAATCGATGAAATACTGTATATCTATGTGGGTACAGAAAGTCTGAAAAATCTATATGATTCCTAAAAATCTATACTTACACTTTTGGATCTTAGAGCATTGCATTTTAGAAGACTATACACGAATTCATAAGGAAACCATATACTTTTATAATTACTGAAAAATGCAAAAAATTCTGAAGATACTAATAATCTATAAAATACTGAAAATTGATGTAGACTTACTTTTCTGTAAAATCCATAATACTATTGAAAATCTCTAAAACTTTTAATCTCAGAGCATAGAATTATAAAAAGCGGTAGGACACCACAATGTTCAAACCATAATGACCAAAGATTTTTATGTTCATCTAATTTAATGTCCAACTTTTCTTATTATGTTAGTCTAACTTTAATCTTTGAATAGTTTTTATTATGTTTAAAATTTCAAAATTTTGAAAAAATTGAAAAACTGAAAATTTTCTAAATAGTAGACAATTTTATGAGTAGACAATATAAATTTTGCATCTTGTGATCATTATCATTTTTTTATAAAAATGTATGTTTTTTTTTAATTTTATGAAAAAATTTCAAAAACCAAGAAATGTTGAAAAATTACGAAAAATTGTTATAAGTTACAAAAATTTTTATGAATTTTCTTTTATTATTATTGTTAAAATATGAGAGAAATCAAAAAGTATTGGGATAATTCTCCAGATTATTGCAAATTCTATAAAATTCGAATAATTTGTTGAATTTCAGACAATGTTGATAAACTTTGTACATCGTGAAAAATTTTGAAATTTGAAAAATAATTTAGAGCATAAAGCATAATATAACTTTAAGAAATGTTAGAATGTTTTGTTAAAAAATATCCGCAACTCAAGGGCGTAGCCAGGATTTCTATTAGGGGGGGGGGGGAGCAAAAATTTTCGTAATCAACCGAATCACAAAACGATATCATTTATTTATGTCTTATTATGTCGACATATATATGACTATTATAATGATAATAATAATGACTTATTATTATAATAAGAATTTGATAAACCAAATTGGAATTCAATATAAGAAATTGCATTGCTAATTTTTAAAAAAACACCTAAAT
Organism: Platygaster orseoliae; assembly: GCA_030522825.1. Taxonomy (NCBI): domain Eukaryota; kingdom Metazoa; phylum Arthropoda; class Insecta; order Hymenoptera; family Platygastridae; genus Platygaster; species Platygaster orseoliae. The sequence goes on along the minus strand of JAPYZL010203890.1, from coordinate 12,885 downwards.
CTACGAAAATTCTAAAAGAATCTAAAAACTTTGAAACTTGAAAATCAAGTTGTAAAAAATTAAGACAGAAATTCATAAAAATACCATATAATCTTTCGTCATACGATTTCTGAAAAATACTATAAGTTGTTCAATTCTATGAAAAAATTGCGATTCTGAAAAATCTGCACAAATGGCAATGTATAAAAATAATAAAAAACGATAAAAAATCAAACAAATACTGAAAACAAAGAAAATTCAAAGGATACATAAAAAATACTTTAAATTAACGTAGACCTAACTATTCTCAAAATTTATGAAATTATTAAAAATCTATCGATATTTGCATTCTAGAGCATATAATTTTTAAAATTGATTTATGAATATCTACGAAAATACGAAAAATCTAAAAAAAAAATACTGAAAAAGTCCTTTCGATTTTTATAAATAGACAACAATGCGAGAAATACTGTAAAATTTTTTCATACTCAAAAACTGTATGAAGAAAATTTTCTTAACAATATGATATTATGAAAAATAGACGAAAGTGAAAATGATAAAAAAAATTCGTTAAAATAACAATAATAATTAAATAAATCAGTAAAATTCAAAACAAGTCCAGAATTTTTTAGTTTTTCTAACTCAAAATAATAATTATTATAACTTGAGAAGAATTGTTGCTGAAATGAAATTATACCAATAAATGTAGTAGTACTATACAATATAACTCAACATTTTTAAAGCAATAAAAATGTTAAATATTGCTAACAATGATAAATAATAAATAATAAATAATATAGCCAACAAGAAAATTTCAGCACTTAAGCATATTAAATACTTGAAATCTGTGTATTATGATTTTCTCAAAAATCTTTGAAAAGTTGATGTATAAAAATCCAAAATAAAATCATAAAATCCGTCGGGTTGTTAAAAAAAATATAAAAAGAATGAGAAAAAAAAGTTCTAAATTCAGCTAATTGAAAATCACAAAAATTGAATCCCATTACATTTAATATAAACATGAAAAAATGTAGAACTTTTGACTTGAAAAAAATTGGAAAATCGTACTCCCATAACCACATCTTGAAGGATTAAAAATTATAAAACCCTGAAGGACATATACAGGGTGTCCCAAATAGGGTACTTAAATTGGAAAAAAATTCATGAATCCACTTTAGATGTAAACTAAAGAATTTAAAAAAATGAACACGTATTTCTTCTTTTTTTAATAAACTGAAAATTGATGAAGTTTCAGACCTTTAAAAAAATGATGTGACGTCACCATCCATATGAAGGCAATAGAAATTTATATGGATCTTGACGTCACACCCCCCACTCTAGATTTTTAAAACCTCTGTATCTCCTGCAGTTCTCGATCAATTAGTAAATGAAAAAATACGTGTCAATTTTTTTTCGGTTATCTAACAGACGTATATAACAGAATTTTTTGTCAACTTCCCTATTCTCATATACAAAAAAAATGGCAGATTCCTTGCGAAAAGTGAAGATTTTTTTTCCTTGCCATTTTTCATAAGACTCAAAATCAAAAAAGTTATTCAAGTTTGAAATTTAAATGATAAATGCGCTTTTTCGACAAGTGGGGATAAAAATCACTGACCAAAATTTACCAAAATTTTATCATTATTTTTCTGAGTTTAAAAGTAATTTACAACTTTTTCCAAAACTCAAAACCAAAAAAGATATTCAAGTTAAAAGTTTTAACCAATCAGATTCGCTAAATTTAAAACTTATATGTTTTTTGATTTTTAGTTTTTCGAAAAATGACAAAGGAAAAATTGCCTTTAATTTTTGCAAGGAATCTGCCATTTTTTTTTTTTGTATACGAGAATTTCGGACACCTTGTATGGGTATTTTTTTTTTTCGAAAAACTCCCCTCGAAAATTTTTTTGCCTCCGCCTCTGACTCGAACTGTAAAAATTTTTGATTTATACATTTAAGGGAGGGCAGGCCCCTCCCCTGCCTACACCCATGCCGCAACTGTTCTATCATTATTCCTTTGGGGCGAAAAAAAAACGATAAAATTAAGTATTAGGAAACCACCCAGCGATTCTGTAAACCAAATTAAAGCGATTTCTGCGAGAGCAAACTGCACTGACTCAACACGACGCGCGAAAGAAACGGGAGGGGAGTAAAAGCGCAATATATGAACGTGAAATCTGTGTCTCGTCGACTCAATGGCTCCGAACCCTCGAATCTATTAGCCAAGTATGATCCTCAATATTCGATTCAAACGCGAAAAGTAAAATCGAATTTTTACAATTTTACCCAATTTTTGACAAACTATCCAACATTGTCCAAATCACCATTGTTATGGTGAATCGCGTGTCGATTTAACAGTGATTTCGGTGATTTTCTTTTCAACGCGGTTTTTTTGTTTTGAAAATTTTCGGAAAATGACTAAAGGTTTGTACCATACTTCATCATAATTTCGTTTTTTATTATATTTAAATTTAGTTCAATACCATTTTTATTTATTCATTATATTGCCTTTTTCGTATCATAATTTATTCAGGATAAGATTTTTTATAAACATCGCAGTTAAATAAAAATTACACCCTGGGAGGAGAGGGGGGGGGGGTAATTTTAAATATTTCGTAAAAATTTGGTTTTGATAGCAATAATTATAAATTTAAATACCCACAAACTAAACAAAACTTTACTTGAATTCCCTCGAAAGTATTTCGTTCACCTGAGAAAAAGATCACTTTCATGGAAAAACTTTCAAGATTTTCACTATTCGAAAATAGATTTTTTCAGATAACAACAAAGTCATGAAAAACGAAGTAAAAAATACATTGATAAGCACGTAACACGTGGGAGATTTCTGGCTTACGTAAAAAATAATAAATATTTTTTCCTAATGAATAAAGTGGAAAAAAACGATAACTTATTTCATTTATTCTCAGCATATTTTCCTGCTTCGAAAATATGTTTTCTTAAAAAAACATGAACGATTTTGTAATAAGTAATTATACATATACGCGGCAAATCATCATTAACATACTCAGACAATTATTTTACTCAAATGCGTAATATTGATTTCATCTTTTGAATGCTTTGGAAACTTACCAAGCAATTTTCATTTTTTTCCTGGCTCTTTTGTGATGATGCAATTTTTATGTTAATTTTAAAGTGATTTCAGTGGCTATTCTTGAAATCGTTTTTCATCGAAAAACTGCTGGAAAATACGAATGATATGAAGAAGAGTTTTGTAAAGTTTTTTTGCAATGAAGTAAATCATTTCTAAAATTGATTTTTTTTAATACATTCGTGAAACTTTTATTTCATTCGTTGTCATGATTCTTCAATTTTAATACAATTTAAAAATAATATGTTTTAGGTTTATTTGGAAACAAAATTAAAATTTTTCTGAGAATAGATAATTTTTTGAGTAAAATCGGTTTTTACAATGCCAAATTTTATTGAAATTGCTTGAAAATATAATCTCGATTATTTTAAAATAAATAATTTTTAATCATTGATAATTAATAATAATATTTATAATCATTTTAGATAAAATAGAAAATTTGAATTCACTTAGACTCAGAATAGAAAAAGTGAAAAAATAACTTTCAATTGAATCATAATTAATTTAAACACTCATGCATTGACCGTACTAATGTTAATTCGCATAAAAACCTTATAGAATTTGTATTAAAAAAACCTTTTTTTATAAAGTAAACCTATAAAAACTGTAAAAAAAATTTTTTTTTTCTACTTTTTGCAAAAATTTTTATACAAATATGTATATATTTTTTTTAATTTTGTAAGAATTACTTTCATATGAAAAGACATTTCTTATGAAAAAAAAACTTTCAGAAATTTAAAACTTTTTATAAGATTGAAAAATTTTTTATAAAAATATCAAATTTTATAAAAAAATATGGGGCTCGAATGTTTTTTTTTATGTATAATCTTTTATAAAATCGTCTTTCTTTTTTATAAAAAAAATTTTTTATAAGGTTTTTTTAACGTCACTTTATAAAAAAATTTTGTTTTATAAAAATTTATAAGAGCGATTTTATGAAAAACGGGATTCCTATAAAAAAAATGCTTTTTTTTAAAATCAAAATTAGTAGAGGAACGAATTTTCTACATTTAAAGCGAATGTTCGTAAAATTTGGTTTTTTTCAGAATTTATTAACATTATAATTGTTTTTTGATTATTTCATAAGAAATTCAAGTAAGAGCAACATATATTCCAAAATTGATCCAAATTGACATTTCAAAATTTCCTAAATATGATCTAGATTTTGATTGGTGAAATTTCGAAATCACTCCTAAATGAAAACTGCACAAAAAGCTATTTGAAATTGAATTATAACTGAAAAATTATTTATGTTAAAATCGATTTTTGTACTTTTTTTATTACTTCTATATGTTTCACATAAAAATTCATGAAATGAATATATTTTGTTACTATGCATATGCAAAACCTACTAGTGTTAAATGATTATAACGTTTCGTAAATAATTGATTTGTGACAGTTGATTGTTAGAAAATAAGTTGTCTATAGTTCCTAACAAATAATAAAGATGGAAAGGGCATGTAAAATGTAAAACTTAAACAAAAAGTTTAAACAAAGCTCTTCTAATTAATTATTAGGTCCGAGTCACAAAAATCTACTTATTGTCCTCAAATATTAACTTAATTCTAGTAGAATAGTACATGAATTTTCCTTAAATTTTGATTTGATTGTACTTATGCTAAATTAAAATAAACTAAGTCCTAAGTGTTAACCTCGCCAAATCTGACCCAAGTACAAAAAATTGTCAAATCTGACCCAAGTAGCGCTACGTAGCGCTACACCGCGCTACAACTCTATTTAGACATTCTTAGACGATACTTACACAACTTTAGAAACTATTTAGACATATTAGACATTATTTAGACATTTTTAGACATATTAGACACTATTCAAACACTTTCTAGACACCTTGTATAATAAAATTATACATGTATCAAATCAAGGTTTTGTTTTAAAATGTCTACTCGTGCAGGTTATTTTAATATTTTATAAATAAAATGTATGCCTATTTTTTTATTGAAAGACTATGTTCATACATATAAATAAATAAATGGTTCGAAATGTCATTTAAATTTTTTCACCAAAGAAATATTTTTAAAGGATGAAGAAATAAATAAAATTCAAATAGAATAATTAAAGTCCGAGTAAAACAGCCCAAGGTGAAAATTACTGTGCGACAAAAGGATCTGCCTGATAAATTAATCCAGAAACATTGCATCGAAGAGTATGTGATTTTCTCAAGGCTATGGAATATTTAGTGGTACTATGTGGTATTGCCATTTCGAGAAAATCGCAGAATGTCGAGGATTCTTCACAGTTCTTTCGCGAATAAAATCAGAAAAGTCGGTTACGTTGTTGTTTATTTTATGAAATGGCAACAATTTGACGCTGATTTGTCAACGTTTCGTTCTAGCGAACATAAAACCTAGTAATGGGTCAATAAAGAGACGGAAAATCAACAAATTTTCTTTAAGACGGATGTAAAATTAAGAAGATAATTAGAGACCTTTAAGAATCGATGTTTTTGTTGTGATGTAAATTAATGATCCAATAATTATCAATGTTTTTTTGTGTTTAGAATTTGTAAGAAAGCAAGAATTGCTGGAATTTATCGAGCAAATTCACAATGGAATAAAAAAATTGAAAGCACTAATTAATAATTTATTTAGAGATCCATGCATTTTTAGAAAATAAACTGTTCTGTTAGCTTAAACTTAAGTCAACAGAACAATGGTAGAAAAACACTTAAGAGTATTTTGATGAAATTTTTTTTAACACCAAAATTAAAGGCTCATTAAAAGCTATCGGGAATAGTACATTTCGTACCTAGGACAGAATTTTTTTTCCCACGAGTGTGAAGGCCGAGGCGAAGCCGAGGCATACAAATGTCCGTGGTGCGAACAATATTTTATTCGAAAACAGGTGAAAAAGTCCACTTTCGACTGCGGAGCGATCGAAAAAAGTGGACTTTTTTGCCCGTTTTCGTATAAAAAAACTAACGCTCTAATAATTTTCCGGAAATTGGTAAAACAATGAATAATCGATTTTACTCAAAAATGAAAAAAGTTAATTGAACGCTACGATGATTTTCCGGAAAAGCAACGATTGTATAATTATAGCCCCATTCTAACTCGACTTCACTAGATTCTTTATTTTCCAAAATCTCTACCAAATTCTAACAAAATGTGCATGTTCGATCAAATTTTTATTTTATCCTACCTTCACTCTAACGCAATCTAGAAAATGCATTCTAACTGTGAAATTTTTAGCCAATTCTACCCCAATCTTAACCCAATCTGTTTGTAAATCAATGTTTACTCAATTCTAATACAATTCTAGTACATTAAAATTGTGTGAAACTAAAAAAACATTGAATGGCTAGATACAGTTCTTAAGTCATTTTTTTATGAATAAAGACAAGTTTATATTATCTTTACAAAATCGTTTTCATGCTACAAATTTTTCCCGGAAAATCAACGATTGTATAATTAAGGCCCCATTCTAACTCAACTTTACTAGATTCTTTATTTTCCAAAATCTTTACCAAATTCTAACAAAATGTGCATGTTCGATCAAATTTTTGTTGTATTCTACCTTCACTCTAACGTAATCTAGAAAATGCATTCTAACTGTAAAATGTTCAGCCAATTCTACACTGTTACAAATTTTGATCTTAAATTTAAGAAAAACTGTATAAAGCCCATTACACATACCCTGTATTAACAATGCATTACAACTATACAAAATATATATACGCTTATATAACTTTAATATACGGGTGTCTTAAATTTAATACATCATGTGTGTTTTAAATGGTACATGAAATCAATACATATTCACATAAAACCTGTGACATCAATTTAATTCATAATCGTGAATTGAATTTAATACATTTATGTATTAGAATCAAATAAAAATATTTGAATTAAATTTGCTTTTACATTCATTTCATGCATGTAACTGAGACTGAATTTTTTTTTTAGATACTGATTGCATGAAATCTAAGACAAATTTTGAATGCTATGCGTGAAAAATGTATAAAAATCAAGTAGGTGTCTCGAGGTAACACATTTTATAAATGTGTTTTATTCACGTCAAAGTGTCTAAAATTGTCTAAAATTGTCTGAATATTGTTTAAGCATATCTAAAAAGTGTCTACAAACGTCTAAGTAGTGTCTACAAATTTCTGAATCGTCTAAAAATTTCTAAAATCGTCTAAAAAGTATCTAAAATTGTCTGAAAGTGTCTTAAATGTCTAAATAATGTCTAAAGTGTCCAAAAATCCAAAATTGTTTGTATAATGTCTGAAAGTGTCAAAAATGTCTAAAAACGTGTCTTTTGCATTTGGGTAAGATTGTGACATATTTTTGCACTTGGGTCATATTGAAACAATATTTTTACTTGGGCTAGGTTAATTCAATACATTTGTTCATGTTTCAAATATTTATAGATATTTGAATTCTATTTATAGAATTTAATACATTGATGTATAAGAATCATGTAAATATATTTGAATTAAATTTGCTTTAACATTCATTTCATGCACGTAAACTGAAACTGAATTTTTTTTAGATACTGATTATATAAAATCTAAGACAAATTTTGAATGCTATGCGTGAAAAATGTATAAGAATCAAGTAGGTGTCTCAAGGTAAGACATATTTAATATATGTTTTTCATTCATGTCAAAGTGTCTAAATATGTCTAAAAAGTGTTTAAAATTGTCTGAATATTGTCTAATAATGTCTAAATAGTGTCTAAAAATGTCTAAGTACTCTCTAATAATGTCTGAATCTTCTAAAAATGTACAAATAGTGTCTCAATAGTCCAAAAATGTCTAAATAGTGTCTACAAATGCCTAAAATTGTCTAAAAAGTGTCTAGAAATATCTATAGAGTGTCTAAAGTTGTCTGAAAGTTGTTAAATGTATGAATAATGTCTAAAGTGTCTAAAATTGTCAGTATAGTGTCTGAAAGTGTCTAAAATGTCTAAAAAGTGTCTTTTGCACTTGGGTCAGATTGTGACATTTTCACTTGGGTAAAGTTAATTTAATAGATACATTCATATTTAAAATATCTAGTTTATAAAATTTCATGTACATTTTAATACATCAATTATGGAAAGTGCAATTACCTTAAGTAGGTGTCTCTAAATTATACATTTTTCAAACATGTTTACCTAACTTACGTTTCAAATAGCTGGCCTATAAATATCAAGTACATTTTAATACATTTTGAATAGAAAGTGTAAGAAATTCAAGAAAATTTTTAACAGTGTACCCCAATCTTAACCCATTCTATTTATAACTCAATGTTTACTACATTCTAATACAATTCTAGTACAGTAAAATTAAGTGAAGCTAAAAAAGTGTCTTATAAATAAAATAAAATAAAATTTTTTTATGAATAAAGACAAGTTTCTTATTTTTATCTTTCAAGGAGCTACAAAAGACTTCATCGGTTTTCAAGAAGTCACGAAAGTGAGTTTCCTTTTGCTGCTGTTTGCGGAAGCCCTCGGCACCTGTTTTTTAGTCTTCATCGGCTGCGGTTCTTGCGTAACTTGGGAAGACGTTCCGGCATCCACTAACTTGCATATCGCGTTTACCTTCGGACTTACCGTTGCAAGTCTCGCCTACGTAAGTAAAAAAAGTTTTATTTATTTGATTTTCGAAATTTTTCACTAGAATTTTCGAATGTCGTCATTCAACATACAATTAAAGGTGCACATAAAATAAACAGACTAGATTATTGATTTATGATAAAAATTTTTCAGTCTTCGTAAAAAGTGCAAAAAAATCAGGAAAATCCTGGAAAAGTGGGAAACTTTACACGAAAAAATTTTTTACGCTGAAGAATTATAATTAGGCTCATTTAAATAAATTTTTATTTCAGAAAAACAAATTTTGTTCAAGTCAAAAAATTTACGTTTCTGCTCATTTGAATTTGTTTGTCTGAACAAAAAAATGGTTTAAGTAAACCAAATTTGTTTTTCAGTGTAATGAATGATTTATTTAAACTTTAGAACATTCGAAGTTGTGAATGTTTAAGAAATAACAAATTTTTGATAATTGGTAAAAACGATTGCACTATACCCCGAAAAAGTGTTTTTTTTTTTTCAAAATAACCAAGATGGAAATTGTTTTTGACAAGTTATTCATCTTTATCTCATTCATTCCATCAAAAACCATCCGCCTGAATCCAAGTCCATAACAGAAATAATGATTTCCGCCAGTTATATTATCAACATCTTAGCTTTGAAGGCCGGATAATTTCTTCAAGTGACGAATTTCAGCAATAGACTAGTTTTTCCGAGCTCTCGTTATTCAGTAACAAAAAAAGCCGATCCAATTTAAATGGAAAAAAATTCCGCCATTTACGGAATTGAATTAAATACGAAAATAACGATCAATTTACGTAGAAAAGTACATTTTGCGCTATTCGAACCGAAAGCAAATCTCGACTTAAAAAACAAGTCGACTTTTTTTGCCGGAATAAAATACTCAACTAAGACCAAGTTAACAACAAAATGCAGAAATAAAAATAGTTTAAAAATATTGGATAAAAAGTAGCAACGATAAATCATACTTCGAAAAAAAAAATTTGTTTGTATGCATTAAAAATTTATTTAAGTAAACCAAATTGTTATTTATTTTTTTAGGAATTTTTTTTAAAATAATTTTTACAAGTTCAGTCCTAAAATTGGCAAATTTGTAATTTTAGAAAATCCATCACTGATTTATCGAACTAATTTATTTTTTGCAAAATATTTGCCGTACGGAAAATGCCGGGGCGATATTTGCGAAAGAAGGAAAAAGATATTTGCTCAGGAACGTATTGTGCAAACACGTACTCGGAACAATTGCGAAATCGTGAGCGAATGAAGACACGCGTACACGAATGCAATTCGATCGCCCGGAGCTAATAAAGACCTCGCGTTCACATGAGAACTGGGCCGCATTCAATAAGCTGTAAAAATGTCGATGTGACAAACTTCGTGGTTATTTGTCATTAATTTTCATGAGAATCTCTATTTGTCTACGATCGTCGCACCTAGAAACTCGTATTTTCATTCACACAAAAAACTCATGTTTCATCATTTTATTCAATAAGAACTCTCCTACTGAAAAAATCCAATTGGATTTCCAATCGGGTTTCCAATTGATGGAATAGATAGTTTTTCAATTGGATTTCCAATTGGATGAATGGTCCATTTTCCAATTGAATTTTCACTTGGGAATCCAATTGAATTTCCAGTTTAAAATCTAACATGATTTCCAGTTAAAAATGCAAGTAGATTTCCAATTGGAAATCCAACAAGATTTCAAGTTGGAAATCCAAGTAGATTTCCAATTGAAAATTCAAGTGGATTTCCAGTTAAAAATTCAAGTGGATTTCTTTAAAGAAAACTTAAATGTAATTCCAGTTGAAAATCCAATTGGATTCCAGTTGCAAATCTGATTCCACTTGCAAAACATGAATACATCTATTAAATTAACCTAACTCAAGTAAAAAAATTGTTTCAATATGACCCAAGAGTAGAAATATATCACAATCTGACCCAAGTGCAGAAGACACCTTTTAGACATTACCCAGACAATTTTTGACACTTAAGACATTATTTGGACATTTAAGACATTTTTAGACACTCTTTAGATATTTATAGACACTTTTTAGACAATTTTGGACATTTTAGATACTATTTAGACATTTTTAGACGATTCAGGTGTTTTTAGACACTACTTAGACATTTGTAGACACTGTTTAGACATTCTTAGACGATACTCAGCCACTTTTTAGACATATTTAGACAATTTTAGACACTTTTTAGACATATTTAGAAAATTTTAGACACTTTGACATAACGAAACACATCTATTATCTATCAAATAAGAATTTTCAAGAGTCGTCAGAACGAAATCACTGTAAAACATCTTAAGATAGAAGTTGTTATAAAATTTCATATATTTTTCGAAGATTTGGCTCGTAAAACATGTCGCCTTTAATTTTTTTTCATTAAAATACAATATTTTAAATGACGACCTGAATGATGACTTAGATGACGAGCTCGTTGTGGTTTGTCGGGTATGCATCCTACAGAATTCAATAAATTACCTTAATCATTTTGTAACTTGTTAACTTTCTATTTTCAGATTTGGTGATCGTTAAATCCAAAGAAAAATATTAAATGTAATGCTCTCTCTCTGACGGCTTATTTTTCAAGTATGACAGTATTGGACTGAAGATTTAGGATTCGTAAAATTTCAAATTCTTAAAATGTTTCAATCAAACAATCATAATGGGTTTTATACAGAAAAAGTTAATAATAAATCAGAATGCGTGATACAAAAACTTTTTATTCCAAATCCCACAACCAGAAAACAAAAGTAAATTTCACAATCATTTTTTGCGATCTTTTTTGACTCAATCAACTTTCAAATCCACATCTTACAAGTACCATCATGTAGTTATAATTAATACTTATTTTCATATGTTAAGAATGGGATATGTAGCTTAACAATATTTCAAAATCAAACACTTTTTGACCTAACTTATTTTATACGTGAGAAACGTGCTTAATAAATAATTAAATAAATCACAACATTTCACAATCACACATGCTTTTCAACTCTTAATCCCAGGTACGAACTTATAAATGTAGATGAACAGCCAAATCGGGGTTACCATTCTTTTTTAAACAATGAAGATCACTGTAACATTCAAAAATAAAAAAAATTATTACTTTACTCCGGAATGTTCCTCTCATTTACTCAAAGTTAGATATTTTATTTTATTTATTAAAAGTGTGACTTCATACTGTTTAAAAACAAAAACTGAAAGAAATTCTTAATGGTTATAAATTGATGAAAGTTCAACAAGACTATACCATTCCAAATTCAAGTTATTAATTTTCACATCAAAATCGTTAATTTTTATTTCTATCTTTAACAAATTTTTTATTTCATGGCATCTGATAATAGTTAACTTTTCTATGATAGAAACTTGAGTAAAAATCCGAATACTTATATATTTACCATCGAGGAGTTTTGAAGTGTTAGTACTTCTTAAGAAGCTACAATTTCCAACAAAGTCACTAGTAAGTCGGGATCGTCACGCAACTTCTCTCTTTCGGAATCGGGAAAATTTGCCTGGTTGCGACCAATGAAAATGGCAACTTTTTTCTTCAGAACTTGATCATCCAGTTTATCAGCCAAGTCGTAAATAGGTAGAGCATTATTGCAATCGATATTGGCGTCCAACTGAGCTACACAGAAATTCCTCAATTCTGGCAAGTTATACTTTTCTGAGGCGAGACAAAGACCAAAGGTTGCTTTCTTATCATCAATGATTTTGCCAGTGTAAATATATGAAAGTAGCTGCTCGAAATCTTCAGGTTCCATGTCATCTATAGAAACTTCGCTACTCTTTTTCTCTAAGAAGTCCGATTCAAACATTCGGGCAAACACATCGGATGCAGTGGATAAAATTAATTTATGAGTGGTAAAAGTTGAGCCTTTTACTTTTACTGTAAGATCAGCAAAATTTTTGGAAGCATGTAACTGTGACATTATGTCAAGTGGTTGCAGTTTTGGCAAAGGAATCAATTTCATAATACTCGTAGTTTCTTTGATATAGGTGACTGTGACAGTAATTATCAGCTCCAACTCATTATTTAGCTGTTTCATAAATATATCTGGCGTATCATCATTTTCATACAAAACAACACGAAATCTGGATGGATTCTTTTTGATTAAGCGTGAATCAATACGAGGTTTGTTCAAAAAGTATCGCGAATTTTGAATTTTCGCGGGCTACGTATGTTCGATTTTTGATCTTTTGGTGGCGTTATGTTGGTACTCA
>JAPYZL010203871.1:0-11283 GCA_030522825.1 Platygaster orseoliae | reverse complement strand
ATTCCAACGAGTGCAATTGCGCACTCGCTTCGCTCGTGCCCAAATTTTGCACTCGTTGGAATCATCCTTTTTCTCCCTTGTAGCATAAATATCTATTCAAGGACGTACTCTATTTCACAATACATGAAAAAAAAATTTTTTTTTAAGTTAAAAACGTTCTTAATCGAACGTTTCGTTCAAACCAAATATGTATACAATATCAACACGAAAAACTCTGAATTGAAATAACTTTCAAGAAATCTGTAAAAAAACCTGCATGTTACTTTTCCGAACCCATCAAGAAAATCTTTAAAAAAAAACAGCCTCGGAATTCCCCTATGCAATTATTAACTACTCTGAAAAGATTTTTCGCAAAAATGTTGAAATCAGTTTATTATAAATAGAAAACAAACTATTTCACAATTTTCCTATAAAAAATAAATCGCAAATAAAATAAATGATAGTAGATGAAAAATTATGAATTAAAACAGTTAAAGTTATTACACATCGAACTTAACGTAAATAAACGTTAAATTTGCGAGTACGAATAATAATTTATAACTCAACTTCTGTTTACACAACTTTAGATAGTCATTCAATAAAGTCTTAGTTTTTCTGCATACAATACAAATTAATTTTCTTGCTTGTTTTTGACTACCAAAATTATTTATAATGTAAATAATCATACGACCATTATTTCATTCATAGGAAAAAGATTATTTCGTTAAAACTTTTTTGTGATGAAACAGTTTAGATAAATTTTTACTCCCCTTCGAAAATTCAGGGATTCCCCCCACCCCACTTCAGTACCAAACCAATGTACTTACGGCAAAAGCCGCCACCACCAAAACCGACACAATAAATACTCTGAAAGCACACATTCTTTCTAATAAAAATAAATCTCTTGCAACTTCGTTTTATACAAAACCTCTAATCGATCATTTCCTTTTCCTTGTACAATGAAAACATGATTTACATGTCAAAAACTGTAATCAAATCAAAAACTTACCGGCAATTAAAATCATTTCCTGTAATCGAGCGCATTATACAAGTACGTTTATTTTGAAAAAATGCAGGAAACGTTTGAATAAAAACGCAAACAGATCGTAATAAACACTTTTATTGAATTTCACACACATCTTCGATCAATTAGAATTAACATTAAAAATTTCAGTCTGATAACGATTTTCAATTATTTGTACAAGCTCTACATTTAAAATCTGAATCGGGAACATCTAAATCATGGAAAAGCACAATACGTTATTATATTATACATAATACATCGCGGAAATTCAGAAGCATGAAAACGAATTCCGATTCATAATCTTTGAATCTTTGTCATTGTTGACTACAAGCTTCGTGATGAATGTTATAAATAAGTCGAATAAAGAAATGAAAAAAAAAATAGAGTAAGGAAAAATTGGGGAATACCGTTCTCTTATGATTCAGAAAAATGATGAAAATAGCGGGGAAACTATAATTAACAGATTTTAATACTGATTCATGAAGATCGATTAAAATATAGAACGCGTATATGTACATGACATTATTAGGAATCTGGAGTTTTTGTATTACACTCGACAGTAATTGCACTTTTGAAGTCGAGACAGCTAGGTTTGGGAAAATATGTTGACTAGGTAAATCGTCCATTGCAAATTGTTCTGTGACTTGAAAAAGGTGACGGCATCGGTTTCTGTGGAAATAAAAGTTATAAAGTTCGTAACTGAATGGAAATCGCTCTAAATAAAAAAAAATGATAATAATAAAAACATTGAAAAACGAAATATTTGGTTTGCTTAAATACATTTTCAGTTCAGATAAACGAATTTTTTTTTTACTGTACAATTTTTTTAGTTTGGAGAAACAAGTTCACGTTAGCAGAAACGTAAGTTTTTTTGCCTGAATAAAATTTTATTCAAGTGAATCGAATCACTTTTTCAGTGAAGAATTGTGTAAATACTGTATGGAATCAACGGGTAAATTTAATCATAAGAATAAATTTTGAAACATAAATTATACTGACTATAACTACACATTAATAATATCAGGGAAAAACATAATACGTAGTAGATTATTAGAATTTTTAATTTTTTAATTTTTTAAATATTTGCAAAGATATGTAATTCAAAAAAGTACTGGTATTGAAAAACTCGAGTTTTTGGTTTTTTCAAATTTATGTAATATGCATAAATAAAAATTTTACCTTCGTCTTTTTTTTCAGTTAGTTTTCTTCGCATCAGCTTTGTCATCTTTTGATTGTCCTTTTCCGAAAAGTTTAGCGAGAGAATCCCAAATTCCTCCCATAAATAGAGCACAGAAAAGATTTTCAAATGGCACGAAAGGATCGTGTATGGCAAGCAATATTGATGATAACTGAAAACGTAAAAGATGTTTTTCTCACTTTTTTCAACTTTGATTAAATTTATAAACTAAAAGTACGAAAAAATTCAAATATGTTAACATTTATTATTGCTCATTTTAAATAACAAGACCTTAATTTTTTTCCAAAAATTTTTACTTCAGCAGAATTACTGGATATTGAGTTACAATTTTTAGGAAGTTTCACGAAAGCTCGAAATATGACATTGCTCGTAAATTAACACCTTTTCGAAAATTTTATAGGCATAAAGATAAATTCTTCAAAATGTATGTACACTGATAATATTCTGCGATATTTTATCTTGTGTATGTATGAATTCTTGAGAATGCAATGAAATACTAAATTATTTATCAAAAATCATCAGAATTTTAGAAAAATTATTAATTTTCACGATGTCTTCAAACATATTATATTAAAAAATTAAGTCAGAACAGGCTTTCTTTAAAAATAGAAAAGGCTTATAAATTTTTTAAATTTTTGTGAGACTCCGGAGAAAATTTTATATCAATAGTTATTTCCTTAGAAATAAGATGAGGAATTACGAAAATGAAAAATTTGATTATTTAACTTTTTTTCATGTTCGGAGACAAATTCTTGGAAAAATTTATTAAAATCATGCAAGTTTTTAGCTTAAATGACATTAGACATCAATTTCTATGATTCAATAAATTTTTTTCATAAAAATGGTTGAACTCTGATTCTTATTTTTAAACACATCATAGAATTCAGAGCGATCAATGAAAATAATGAATTTTCCTGTTTTTGTCAAACGTTCAAAAAATTTCAACGACTTTTATAATTCAATGAAAATTTGAACAAATTTTTAAAAATACTGTGTTATGTAAAACAAACTGCTAAGAATTTTATTAACAATAAGAGCTTGATTTTTTCACTGTTTAAAAAGCGTTGAAGAATAAACAGACTTTCATGTCTTTTATAACCAATTTTCTAATAATTGGACTTTTTGACGTGAATTATTATTACATACAAACTGTTAATATTTATTATTTAAATTACATTATTTAAATAAAACACAACACAAAACTGAAAAAAAATGAATATTCCTGTTTTTTTCGAATTGTCATAAATTTATTATGTATAAGAAAGTCATTAAGTATTAAAAATTCTTTTCAACTGTAGTCGAAATTTTACGTATTCTTATGCTGTATAAAAAATTTTATAATTTGTTCGAAGTGAATACCTTGAAGTACACGAAGAATATAACAATTCCGAAATAAACCAAAGTATGTGGCGCTGAAATAAGGTCAGTCTTTTTGTCGAGGACGAAAATTATCGACGCAAGCATGGAAGCTTTCGTAGGGCTGTAAAATACAAATAAAATTTTTATCAGTAGAAATTTTCTCGTGGAATCCTGGTCAAGTTGTATGCTACTGTTTTTTATATTTTTTTTAAAGTCTCTTTATTGTATTTTACAAAGAAAGATATTTTCCAGTTCAAACAGTTGTATTCGGTCGTTGAAAAATTGTGATTTTCATTCGTAAATTTAGAAATAATCATGAAGAATCAAACGTTGAAAATACAAAACCTCCAAGTTATTAAAATAAAATCTATGATTTAAAAACATGAATAAAATTTCACTGAAATGAAAAATGTGCAACTGTGAAACACAAACGAAAATTTTTCTCTTAAAACTAAAGTTTCGAAGATGGGAAACTTTGAAATCTCTAATATTAATATTTGTTTAAAAATCCTCTCTTGAAAAACTTTTTTTGCCTTCGTCCCTGAAAAATAATCATTGATTTGAGAAATGTTAAAAATTTTAAGGATTTAATCTCAAGACATTTGAAATACTTGGTATTTCCAGTGGCATACTTTTGTATAATTGTAAAAAACTTTCATAATATTCCATCTGCTTTTCAAGATTTTCACTGCTCTACAGTAGCTCACAACTTGACAAGGATTGTATCCCAATTTAGAAATCTCTTTTTTTGGACATTTTTTGTACTTACAAGCTCGGCTGCATGAATTCCATAGCAGTTGGCGTCCAAACGCCGCGAATCAAACGCTCAAACAATTTTGTAAAACCAGCTCCGTTTCCTAATAAAAATGTTTTTTTTTTAATTGATGAAAAATAATTATTTTGAGTTATTAAACTATCAAAAAAAAAACAACAAAATTTGAGTAATCTACCTAACCAAAGTATTCAACAAGTTTAATGTTAACGTAAATTTATCCAGTCACTAATTAAAAATATTCTTCGAAATTCCCATAAAATTTAGTAATTTTATGATTAGAAATTTAGAGGTATTTATAAAATATTCACATTATGAAACGATCAAATAAATATCAAAAAAAATTTTTTCACACGTGCCTTGAAATTTAGCTAAATTAGCTCGTGGAAACAATCAATGAAAAAATCTAGTGAAACCCTTTTACACTTGTATTTTTAAATTTAGTGCGGATTTTATTTCTGTTTTTTTTTCTCTGAAATTTGTTTCACAGAGTTATAACGTTACCTTTCAAAGTGCCGATCAGTATCATGATAAGATATGCATTAGGATAAAGTTTCGCAGCATGACTCACACCATCATGAACTTTTTTAACCCTGTAAAAGTTCACGAGATATACAACTGTTATGAATTCATAACAATTTTTGGCACGCGAGGTATATCAACGAAAATTTTTATTTTTATTTTTTCACAAATTGTAGACTTGTCTTTGTTAAATTTGTGAAGAAAAATTTTTTTTTAAGTCCCGACAAAAAAGATCATAGCCAAGCGTGAATCGTCAATTTATGAAAAAATCTTGAATATTGAACAATACATTATGAAAACTTTTCTTTATGCCATTATAGCTTAGTCATCACTTCCGATAAAACTCAAAAATTACCTGTATATTTCTTTCATCGCCGAGCAAACAATTTTTATAGGCAAGAATTTTGCGACTTTGTAGCCTATGTCGAAAGGTGTGTAAAAAATGACATACCTAAATAGAAAACAATTTGTTATTCACAAATCTGTCACGTCATTATAACATTTTCTTTATTAAAACAAATTTTTTTTCAAAACGAACAATAAGTGACTTTTCGAAACTTCAAGTCACTTTAAAAATTATCTAAATTAGTTTCCGTTTTCGATATATTCAACTTATAAATTCAAGCTACCAACATTTGTGGCGTGCTACGAAAAAATCGACCAAAGGGCACTAATCCTTAAGGTACATTATCCGAATCAAGAAAATAAGAAAAGCAGCCTAAAGGAAAAGTGTCTTTAGGTCGATTCTTTGTTCCACGGCACATTTAAAAAATGTTAAAGTATGGACGGAAATTTATGTACTGTAATTTTACTTGACACGATTATATTTTTAAAATCAATTTCCATTTACGCTACAACTTACCAAACAACGAACGCAACAATGACCTGTTGCGAATTTTTTAGAGGTGCTAAAATGGGTTCACCTAATAATCCGTTGCATAGCATTCCACTTGAAAAAACTACGAGCATTGTCGACAACCAGCATGACAAAGGATATTTTCTAGAGAATGCTTGGGCGCCTTAAAAAGAAAAATTCCAAAATATTTTGTATCAAGAGCGATAGAACAGCCGAAAGATTTTTTAAAGAATACTAGAAGAATTTCGAAAAAAGGAATCTAGATTACATTTCTCCAAGTTATGCGTAACATGTAGAAAAGATAATTTACCTATGTTGTTTACAAGTTAAAGCAGCAATGAATGTTTAAAATATTTTAAATATTTCTGAAACAGTAAAAATACCGAAATAAAATATGGAAATGCGAAAAAAAAAGAAGTACAGAATATTTTAATGTAATATTTGAAAATTTATAAGGTTAAAAAATTTGACCTTCAAGCATGGAAGTTTAAATTAGAATGATAGGCTCATTTTAAAAAGATTCGAAAAATAATCAATTTTGGAAATAAAAGATGAAAACGATGGTAATTATTCATGATTAAAATATTTCTCGTTAAAATGTGATAAAATTATTGAAGATATAGTAAACATAGGTGTTAATAAATAAATACTTCAAAGTTACATATATTCAAAAAAGAAGATATGAAAAATATAATAATATTTATTTATTACATTTTCTTCCCATTGAATGTTACGCAAAATTTGGACTAGATTTTAAATTTTTATGGTTCAATCATATAAGATTTTTCAATAAGGTTTACCTACATTTTGAGGGAAACAATAGATGGAATTAAATTCATCAGCTGCTCTGTTTCTTTTTGAAAAGAAATAAATTTGAACGAATTCGACGACTGCACGAAAGCAAAAATTTACATTTGCAATTATTAAATACATTATTATACAAGATAGAATAATAAAAATTGAAAAGAAATTACATTTGCGATTTATTTGACACGTTATGAAAATGTTGCATTTTAAATGGGTCAGACAGAATCCATAGAAATGCATCTTCGGACGTAAATAAAGTTTCCAAGTGAAGGTGCAAAGGTCAAATTGTTAATTTCTACGATTTGAAAAAAGATTGGTTTCACACTTATGCATGAAAAAAAATTCTAATTTCATTTTTTATTGAAACTTTGATAATCATTTAGGATTTTTTAACCAAGAAATTTTCAAAAGCTATTTATTAGCTGAAATTCTCAAAATATCACCTGGATGTCCAAAATATTCAATTTTTGTCAAAGATTAGAAAAGTTTTGTGAATTAAAAAAAAGACTCATTATTAAAATAATATAAATTAATTTTGATTCTTAGAATTCACAGGAGTGAAAAATATTTAACAAGTCCAGTTTTTAATCAAAAAATAAAACTTAACATTGTAGAATGCTATAAATTACCAAAATTCTGCAAATTCCTGGAATTTTCAAAAATTTTTAAATTGCTTATTTTCAATAGCATTATATGAAACGTGTAAAAAATCTGTCTTAATCATTTCCAATCTTTCGATTTCTGTTTTTTCAATAAATTGTTTTTTATCATTAAACGCCAATACTTTTTCATCTTCAATCAAATTTTCCGAAAAATTGTCCCACGGTTCGAGCAGCTGATAACTCGCTAAGCAAAGTTATTTACAAAAATAGATTAGCTGCTAAGTAAAACATAGTATAAGGAAAGTTATCAAACGTGCCAAGAAACTGCTCATGTTTCGTTTTTCGAAAAGCTTTCATGTGAATTACAATTGAAGTATATTCTCGCGGAATAAAATGAAAAAATACTTGAGTATGATTTTTTATGTTCTTTGTTTTAAAAAGAACTTTCTAAAGAAATGTTAAAAATTGAAACGAAAATACAAAAATATGTTAATCATTTCGTTCTTTCGATTGTTTTTATAATTCTTTCAACATCTTGAAAACTAAAAATGTTTGGACTTGATAATAGCAAGTTTTGTCAAAAATTAAAATTTCAACAGTGGAACAAAAAAATTGTACAGCTGAGTTATTTTTGAAATTTGGAAACTTCTGAATGAAGGAAGACGTTGAGAAAAATTTTCAATACGCGGTGAACTTGCATTAATGCAAATATTTTAAAAGAGTTAGATTTTTGAAATTGTTATTTAGGTTTTCGATTTTATTTCAGACGGATCATTTTAGAGAAACGTTAGAAAAAAGGTAGATTCTCAATAATTCTCAATATGAACATGTCTTTATTTACATTGACATCATTCGATTCAAAGAGTAAATAGTCATTGTGATCATTGTATATTTTCAAAAAACTGGTTGATATGACATGTCAAAATTCGATAGCCAAATATAATTTATAAATTAATTATACTACATAATTTCTAATTCTTCGCGTATTTTTTTATTAACAATAAAACCTCAAAGTTGAAAAAAAATGTTTCAAAGTTTTTATTGTGTGGTTGATTATTTTCATATATCACAGATAATCGTTGATATTTCCAAATTTTCGAAACCTTGAATTACATTTGATTAGCATCTTAACATTCCTAACTTTCTAAATACATGTGAATTTTAAGGTGTAGTGTATTTTTGCATAATTGAAAATTATAAAATGAAATTTTAGATTTGGAATACATAAAGTTAGTACAAAAAATTGAATACATTTTTGTAAGTTTATAAATTTATGTAGGAAACAGAATTTATTTAATAAATAATCCAATTTTAAAAATAACTTGTTAAATACTATTTTAATATGCGAATGGATTAACGAAAAACGTTTTCATTTTTACTGATGAAAACCAAAATTTTTAGAAATTCAGACTATCTACCAATTCGTATTCGATCGAATATTCAATAGTTCATGATTCTCAGAGGAACTTCAAAATTTATAAAATTTTCCAAAAATTAAAGTCTAACTTCTGAGGACTGTCGGAAAATCAAAGAATACGACTAAAATTTTCGCCCCTCCATAAAAATTTCTCATAATACGTCACTTCTTCCAAGGTAAATTTCATTGCAAAAAATGAATCGCATAAAAATAGAAAATATTATTGGAAAAAAAATTCGGTGTTTATCTAACTATTAGTTTTAGCTTCCGAAAGCTGAAATTGAACGTGTAAGGCAACGTTGTATCCACATCAAGATTTAAATTTAGCATTTCCCGGTGGGCTTTGGATTATTGCATGGCAAAGATGATTAGGTTTGTTTTTGCGCATAAGTTTCCGCCAACGAACAGCATTTTCATTCGCTATATAGTATATTCACAGAACGTGAAAATTTTCCATCCAAAGATATTCGTTTTTCTATGTCGATAAATTTTAAAATTTTCATGAAAAATCATAGCGTAACCAAATAAAATTGAAATTTTCCTATTTCTATAAAGATTTACTCATATAAATATACAGGGTGTCACAAATTCTCATATACAATAAAAATAGCAGATTCCTTGCAAAAATTTGAGATTTTTTTTTCTTTGCCATTTTTAATAAATATCAAAAAAGTTATTTAAGTTTGAAATTTAAAAAATAAACGCGCTTTTATAAAGAGTGGAGATACAGAAACTACTAACCAAAATTTACCAAAATTTTCTCATTATTTTTCTAAGCCAAAAAGACATTTGCCACTTTTTACAAAACTCAAAACCAAAAAAGATATTCAATTTCAAAGTTTTAACAAATCAGATTTGCTAAATTTGAAACTATATACCTCAGTGGCGTAGTTGAAAATTTTTTCGCGAGGGGTTCAAGTCATAATTTATATATCTATATATATAGGATTATATGTATATACATATATAGAATTTTCTTTACGACGAATATTTCGGAGGGGGGGGATTTGGCCACAACCCCCCCCCCCCACTTCTACGCCACTGTAATACCTTTTTTTATTTTGAAAAGTGGCAAAAGACTGTTCGGCTTAGAAAGGTAAAATGAAAATTTTTGTAAGTTTTTGTCAGTAGTTTCTATCTCCACTCCCCGTAAAACCGCGTTTATAGTTTAAGTTTCAAACTCGAATATTATTTTTGATTTTCAATTTTTCGAAAAATGAGAAAGGAAAAATCGTCTTAAATTTTTGCAAAGAATCTGCCATTTCATTATGTATATGAGAATAATAAAAATTAAAATTTGAAAATTTAACGTAGCCACAATCGATTTTTCGGATTTCACTGCAATTTTTCAAAAAAAGTTTAAAAAATCGATATAGTTAATACTGTAAATTTCAGAAATCCACTAAACGACAAAAAGTATAAAAATTTGATTTTGAGTTACGAATTTAAAGATAACTGACACTATTGCTATGAACGAACCTTTAAAAAATGGCGGTTATCGTTAGATTCGCAAACCAATAAATCGCGTTAGAAGAGCGAACCTTCACATTAAGTACCGTGGACTTGAGCTTACCGGGTCCTAAATCCTCCCTGACGTGTAGCGCGCAAAGTACGCTGTGCGCTATGTCGAAGTACGGGAACATTTTCAGCTTGACGACCTGATTGGCCACGTCCAAAAATGCCTCGGGATCCATGATAAAACTTTGTATTAAACTACTTTGATTTCACAATTCCGTGTCAACATTTAAAGGGAAAAAAAACGAAAGAAGTAAAAAAACACCCCCCGTTTATTCGCACAATTGGTTCGTGTCGTCTGCAGTAAGCGACTGCAGAAGTTATTTCCTTGCGTCGTCTGCTATTCCGAGAGGGGAAAAAAAACGTTTTCATTTCGAACGTTGTGCGCTGTGCATTTTAGTACAGTTGTTACAGGCAAGAGAGAGAGAGAGAGAGAAAAATATGTTGCGAAAAACTTTTAACGGTTGGAACGCGTTTGAAAAAAAAAAAGCGCGCGTTAATCAAATCCACTAAACGAAACGTCTTTGGTCGATTCTGTTACGCTGTAAAAAATCATGCGTAAAATTACAACTAATAGTCTGACTAATAATCTCTAGTCTTATTAGACTATAAATGAATTTTACTATACTAAAAGTTGTAAATTTACTGATTCATTTGTAACATAACTAGAGAATCGTAGCTAAAACTTATGGCGTTTTCGAGTGACCCAATCTAGATCGGATCTCGAGCGGATTTGTCTGCTGATACGTGTTAAACTCTGCTCATTTATGCCTAGAAATTG
Organism: Platygaster orseoliae; assembly: GCA_030522825.1. Classification (NCBI taxonomy): domain Eukaryota; kingdom Metazoa; phylum Arthropoda; class Insecta; order Hymenoptera; family Platygastridae; genus Platygaster; species Platygaster orseoliae. The sequence goes on along the minus strand of JAPYZL010203871.1, from coordinate 451 downwards.
CTCGAGATCTGCTCTGGATTGGGTCACTCGAAAACGCCATTAGTAACTTAAAAGCTAGTTAAAACTAGAAACTTAGCTAAAACTGTAACCTACTTTAAAAGTAGTGAAAACACTACACTGAGAGAAATGGGTGCTCCAATCAGCCCTTATTGTGACAGTTCCTGCTCGTCCTAAGGTTAATTCAGCGGACTAATAAAAACCTGTTATATGATGCAGGCTTTGCTTTCAGAGGTCGCTGGCTCAACTTCAGCGACGTTGTAAACAGGACTTAGCCGATTTAGCTTTGGCTTGAAGTAGAATCAACTCTAAAGCAAAGCTGAAGCTGATGTTCTTTGAGTGCTGAATTACATTAATGTTTGATTGGGAAAAACAGAATGAACACGCGATGTTAATCTGATGAAACTTATAGAACGTTCTTGTAGAGCTATATAAATATTGAATTATAATAAAC
>JAPYZL010203831.1:0-28900 GCA_030522825.1 Platygaster orseoliae | reverse complement strand
TTTTCATCATGCATTTATTTTAATGCCAATCGACGAAAAAACTAAAAATTCTGAAGTGTCCCAATCTGAAATATTTCGATTTTGGAATTATTTAATTACGAGTTCAATTAAGAGGCCTACAAGTGGGGGGCTGAGGGGGGGGGTGGCTAGAAAGTTTACTGCAAGTGTGTAAATATTCCATACAAAGTTTATTCGTAATGATAGTACCAATTACCAACCGTCAAACTAACATTCTAAGAACTGATTGAAGAAAAAATATGTTATACGAGAAAATTCATTATTTTGACTTATTTCTCATTTTTGTATGTAACAGACAACATACAAGGAATACATGTAGAGGTCTGAAATTTTTTTTGTTGCTTCTTATATTCGTCGACTATAATTTACAACGTCAAACTTTTCTTTTCAGTGCATAGGGTGGTTATTTAAATGGGAAAAACGAGGGCTCTACAGGCACGGGTTAATATTGGAATAAACATCTGAAAAAAATTAGGTAATGTTTTTTAATTATTTTGAACCAATTTAGGGGGTGGCACGGTCATTTTAACACGGCCAAGCCTCACAAAGCCTCGCAAATTTTCATTTAAATACTTGCAAATTCGTATTTTTTGGCCTCGAAAACTCCCATCTTAGTCTATAGAGCGAAAAAATCGGATGAAAATCACGGGAGATGATGCCGAAAAAAACTTTAAACAATAAATACTCGCAAAATCGATGTAAACAAAAAAAAAACGGTTTGGAGATTTTACTATTGGGGCTATATAGAACCACTTTTTGATTGTTCCAGCCACATATAAATTTTGTGTTGAACTGTGTAATCAAAGTATCAAACAGATCGCGCGTGGCGCGTTAGCCGCGTCAGAATCAGCGTCCTCCCTGACTAACTTAATGTTCGAATTCCATCATGATATATACATCAGTTTAATAATAAAAATATGGACTTTCTTTTAGAAGCAAAAGAAAAAAAATCAAAAATGTCCGAATGCGCTAAAAGTTGAGGACTGTGTTTAAATTCATTTTTTTCGATCGACATATTATTTAAAATAAATTATAATTACTTTTTTCCCAAAGTGCAGAAAAAATGATGAAAAAAACATCTGATGCATAATTTTGATAAACTCAACGTTACAGATGTTATACTCGTAAAGGAACGAAAATGGTCGTGCCGAAAAAACGCTGAGTTTTGAGGTCCTTGTATTTAGGCAACCCGTTCATATTTCTTCCCCCCGTTTTGCACAAATAATATAGACCAATAGAACACTAATTCCACAAAGTTTCGCCAACATTCGTGACAGTAATTTTTTCGAGCGGGTACACTTGACGTATTTCGCCCCTTATATTGTTTCTACCATAACGAAATTCCTCCTTTTTTTATGAATGCAATAAACCATATTTTCAAAATTTCTTTTTTCGAAATTCATAATAATGATTTGTACCAGAAACATTGTCTATTTCTGATACACAATGACATGTAAAAAACTTAACATTTTCACAACTTATAATGATTTATTTGAAATAATTGAATTATATATTGTTTTTAATAAAATAACTCATGTTTTTTAAATTGTGTTCCTTTGAGCCAGTGATAGGCTTTATTCCAAAATTTAAACGAAAAAGATTAAATTGTGTATATTTACTTGATCAATGGTCTAAAGCTTTGTAAGAAAAATAAAGAAATCCATCGAAGAAGATATTCTTGAATTCTTATACTTGATTTAATTCTCGAGCTGACTTGAAATGATCGAATAAATCAATAAAACACATCATTTCTACTTAACAAAATCAAAACCAGAAAAAAAAATTATTCAGCTTTAATAATTTGTCAACCGAGGATAATACTTTGACGAAAATCTCAAATCTATGAAAGACAAAATAAAACAACATGTGACGTGAAACGATAAAAGAGACCTAAGTGCCTACTTTCTACTGCTTTTGAATCAGATAATATGCCTAAACTCCACATATACATTAAAGAAGACATTGTCCAATTCTTGGACTTGACAACTACCTCCAAATGACCAAAAAAGTCAATAAAACACCCAATCTCGACTTTCCACAAAAAACTTTATTCCTCCACATCTCTTACAAAAACGCTCATTCTACATCTTCAATCTCCACCATCTATTATTCTAACCGACTCCTTCCTCGTCTCGATGATGGTCGTTATCGGGGTTATAATGGTCTGAGCCCCAGGATTGCTGACCTCCAAAGACTTCTCTGTCCTCTGAACTCGTCATCCATCCCCACTCATGTTCACCTGGTCATCGCGAATGATCAAGTTCTGCCTCAGTGGCCCTACTACCGTCATTCATCTGGGTAACTGTTGTTGTTGCCTGCGCCGTTGCCTGCTATGTCCAAGGCTGAGTCGGTCTGATAGGTTGCGTTTGTCGAGGTTGCACTGGAGTAGGCCTCGGGATGACTTGTCTGACCGGAGTCTGGGCTACTGGACGTCTTATGGTGGTACTGGGCGTTGTTCTGGCTTGGGGACGTTGGACCTGGTTTTGTTTCCATTGGGCCAGTCCTTTTGACCATTGGCTCTGCGTTGCTGGAGGTTGGCTCTGTGCTGTTGGCCATTGAGTCTGTGCTGCTGGACGTTGGATCTGTGTTGCTGGTCTTGTTGGGGCCACTGGAGTAGGAGATGCTGTTTGAGTGACGAATCGGGTTTGAGTAGGCTGTGTGATGGGAAGAGTGACGATTGTGGAACGAGTTACAGTTGAAGGAGTGTTGGTTTGTACTAAGGGAGCGCTGATGATCGTAGTGGTACCAGAAGCTGGTGGGTTCGAGTGACACGACTCACGATTGAAGTGGTAACTGCAAGTTGCGGGATGCAGAGTGAATATGGGATTTTCATTTTAATGATGGAATTCCATTTTATGCAACTTCATTTCATACGATTCCATTTCATGCAATTTCATTCCACTCCATTCCATTCATGCAATTTTATTGCACTTCATTTCATTCATGCAATTTTATTGCACTTCATTTCATTCATGCAATTTTATTCCACTCCATTCCATTCATGCAATTTTAAATTGCAATTTTAAATTGCATAAATGGAATTGAATGGAATGAAATTACATGAGTGGAAAAAAATTACATGAATTGAATGGAGTGAAACGAAATTGCATGAATGGAATGGAGTGGAATGAAATTGCATGAATGGAATGGAATGAAATTGCATGAATTAAATGGAGTTGAATGAAATTGTATGAAGAGAAATTGCATGAAATGGAATCGTATAAAATGAAATTGCATGAAATGGAATTGCATAAAATAAAATTGCATAGAATGGAATTGCATAAAATTGAAATGAATGAAATGAAGTTGAGTAATAAAATACCCTGAGCATCATTGATGTGAACCAACATAACCGCAATGGATAGGAGAAAAACTGTAATTGACATTTGGAATTTTTATGTGTAATGTGAAGACGTATGGAGCGAAGTGTGTTCTTATTTCATAAGCTTTATTTATTGGAAATTGTGTCAATATTGTTTTTCGCCAAATTCATTCACCAATGAAGTGTGGAATGATGAATTTATTGGCGAGTCTGGTGTTTGAACAACGTGATAATCGAACGTTACGCAAACAGAGAGAAGGTGTATTTTTGTTTCGCAGGTTTAAAGTGTTGAGAATAATGGAAATTTTTGTTCCGAGTCGAGGAAGTATATACAATTGAAGTTGATCGTGATTTGGATTTTATGAATTATTTTCGTGAGGTTTATCACTTATAATCTGATAATCGTAAATCGTGACTTTGTTTACATGAAAAATTTGAATAAATTAGTATGAAATTTACTCAAAATCAATAATTTAAATATTTTTTTGTTTATTTATTTATTTTTTTTTTTGACGTTTCTCATAAGGGGAAAAACCTTAAAAAACATTATATCTGAAATCGCGATTTTCGAAATATATTTGTTGTAGATAATACGATCAAACAAACTTTTCTCAATGATAAGAAAAATATTTTAAAGGTTGAAAATGGACACTTTTCCTGAAATTTTCTGGATTCCCCGATTGCAAAATTTCCTTTTCCCATAATATACGTACTAGTGAGTTGAAGATGACAGCCTCGACCTTTATTGCCTCCCTCTTACCCGATTCACCTTTCTTCTAACCGCATCCCTTACTTTTGGAAAATTTTCCCGAATCGTGTCAACAGCACCCGGAATATAAGGGATTAACGGAAGGACCACTAAAGGACCTGTACAAATAACCAAAACAGTAATGAGGTAATTTTCTAACTTGGTTTATCATGAATTTGACTCCAATTTGATAGAAATTCATCTTCACAATGAACTCCCTGAGGTTCAGACACCACGAAAGACGCCAGGTAGAGCAACAAAATAATAATCAAAATTTTCATCTTCTCAAAATCCTTTACAACCTACATACAAGTTGAACGTGCTGATCCGGGACACCTCGAGTTTCTTTTACACTAATCTCTACCGACTGTCTCGTGTAAAAAAAAAAACCAAAGTAAACATCAGATGTTCTTGGAAAACACGTTGACTTAAGATGAAAGAAAACACAGCTTGTTGGCTTTTTTCGAAATTACAAATCCGTCCATTTTTTTTTGTTCAACGAGTTTATTTTTCACTCATTACAACTAAAATACATGTGTGTTTTGGGGGGGATTTGCTTTAATCGTAATAATTATCATCATCATTTGAACTGGAACTGATGAGGGTCGATGATGGTGAAATGATGGTTTGTTGTCCTGGAGAACCAATGATGATGGAATCTTGACTTGTCTGGATTTGTTGCCCTGCAGGAATTCCACTGATTATTCTACCGTTCTGAATGACGATGTCTTGCAATGGACGATTGACAACTCGAGAAACTCGAGAATTACTCTGTTCCGTGACTGTGGTTTGAATTGTGGAAGTGTTTATAATAGTAGTTTGCGCTTGGCTTCCAGATGGGAAGGTGACGGTCCTTCGTTGTGTTGAGGTTTGGGATGGTCGAATTCGGATTATGAAATTTGCTGGTTCACTTGGATCGAGGGTCACAGTTTGTCTTTGACCTGAAATTCGAAAAGCACATTTGAGAATGGAATGAGTAATTGAAGGCAGAGAAGTTGTAGTTGGCAAGGTCAAGGTTTCAGGAATGTTGTTTTTAAAGAATTTAATAGGAAAAATTGAAGTAGGTAGAGGTTTTCGGGGGTCAAACTCCTGGCGAAATTCAAGTTATTATTTTGTTTTTTCGTGTGGAAATTATAAAGTTATAAAGAAATATGGCAGAAAAATGGGAATAATAGTGATACGAAAATGAATTCTATTTTACATACTCAAAAACAAAGAAAATTCTGGCCTTCAGAATTTTTTTTTTGAACCGAATTCTAAATATGAGTGTATTTCTATGATGAAGAAAAATAAGGATAAAATAACAAAGCATGGAATGAAATTATAATTTTGAATAATAAAATGAAAATTCTTACATAATTGAATTATTGAAATACTGAAGAAACACCTAAAGTAACAGAAATCCATGAAAGTACTGTTTTCTGAAAAATCTGAACATATATTTAAGATTTATTTAACTTAGAATTCTAGACCATAAAATTCTGAAAACGTATGCAGTAGTTATTAGAAATACTATAAATATTTCAAAAAACAAGATACCACTATAAAAGTTTATAAACACTGAAAATACAACAAGTCTTTAAAGTTTTTAGAATTTTACTGTTGTCTCAGAAAATAAGAAATAAATTTTTATACATGTGAATTTGAATTCTAGAAATGTATAAAGCGATTTTTGAAAATTCTAAAAATCTATAAAAATATTAGAAAACCCTAAAAAAATTTTTATATACTGGGAATCATGAAAATACTTGAATTCTTTTAGTACTGTGAATAATATTTTTTGATAAATTTATGAAACTTCCAATCTCAAAGAATGAAATTATTAAAATTTATACAGAAACTCAATGAAATACAAAAAATGATCAAGTTATATAAATAGTAATAAACTTCAAAAAAAAAAAAAAAAAAGTAAGTATTTGAAATCTGTATGAAAAATACGATTTTCTATTACATTAATTTTATTACTCAAATCGTGAAAATTTTTCAATACTAGACAATGAACATCTAAGATATATATAATTTGATTTATAGAATTAATAGAACTTTTAAAATATAAAAAAAACGAAAACATTTTCTACATAACTTTTAACAAGAAATTTCTAAAAGTCTATTAATACACAAAAATTCATAAAAATAAACACAAAAAAAAATTCATTAAATTCAATACGAAAAATATTATACAAAAAAAAATCTAAACCTCAGGACTTGAAAATCTCAAAACTGAATTCCCACTAAACTCAAAACTTCAAAATCCAAAAACCCCAAAGAAAACATATTTTCCCATAAAAACCATTTCTGATAATTTTTCTGCCTACGACGAATTCCGTAAAAATCTTGCATGTAAATACATATATGCAAAACATTCAATGAACATACGTTTTCACCGAACAATGACAAAATCACAAAACACTTATCAAAATACCCCAGTTCCTAAATAATATTTTCCAGTAAATATGGCAAAGCTAATAAATAAATGTCCAAATATGCGAGTATTGAAATACTTACTCTGACCGTTACATAATGCGATCAACAAAACCACAACAACGGAAGAAGGGATAATTCTAGACATTTCGATTTGGTTATCTACACTCTGACAAGATACGAAACACAATTTCTTCTTATATGTACAGAGTGCTGTCACACCGATGTTCTTGAAAGTTGTGCAAACATTGCGTTTCGTTCGAATCAAGATTTGTTGATATTGTTTTATTTATTTAAAAACCTCAACTGATACTCCTTCTCTCTTAAATTCCCTCCAGTTTATAGAATTCGCATTATAGATCAAGCAAAATGAAAATTCCTGCATTATTTTGTTTATCATAAGTATATTTCATTGCATTTCCAGTTACGTTTGCAGTTCAAGTACCAAATATTCTGTAAAATTAACGCTTTTCTTCCATGTAACGATGTCTTTGAGACTCTACTTGCACGGAACAATTTAAAGACAAGAATTTAAAAAATAGTATTCCGTCTTGACGCGAGCGTTTGAACAAGTGTTCACTGTCTCCTGTTGATTCACAACTGCAACATGCTAATTTTCATCACTTATATTGTTTATTCGCGCGACGTACATTTACATTTGACGTGAACTTACAAAAATCGAGGAAGAAATGTAAACAAAATAAAAATAATAATTCGTATCGGAAAATCCGAGTTCGTGTATTAAGGAAATGAGTTTGTAATAAAGATGCGGGATCGAACATTTTTTTTAAGACTCTGGGTTTCGAATATAACGTTTTAAATTATTTAAATAACATTGTAATAATTAAGTATTATGAAATTTTGGGTGATTATGGTTTGAATTTCATTCTTAAGTTGTATTGACGTTGTTTATTGTTTATAGTCACATTTTCCTTGAAAATATAAGTATATCTTTCTATATAAAAAAAATTTGCGAATAACAGTTTTGCAATGAAAGAGGTTTCTGAGGGAGGAAAATTCACTTTATTATTATTATTGATTTATCGATAAATTGGTTACTTTCCCATGTATTTAAGTAAATATTCACTAATAGTTAATTTTCATACATTGATATATAATTAATATATTCATTTTCCTTTTAGATTAAATAATGTCATCTTTTTCTGAAAAAAACAATAATAAAAGTTTTTCTATGATTTCATGCTTTCTTGGGGAGAAAAATATACTGTTATGCTATTATTTGTTTATTGATAAATAGGGTACTTGCGCGTGTATTTAAATTATTTATTTCTAAATTATTTTATTTATGTCTTCGACGTAGAACGAGCTTTAGACCCTTTCGTTCTCCTTGTATGATTTTTACATAAAAATGATTGGATGCATTCATCATGTTCGTCCATTAGAAAACCTTCTTTACATAGGCAACCAGGTCGACAGTCCTAGTAAAAAACAATATCATCCACTTTATAAAATGAGTGAAGACATCAATTTTTATGATTTTACATTTCGGAACTCATTGCACTTTTTTAAACTAAAACAGCGACTTGACACTATCGAAAAATCGTAAAAAAGTTTTTTTTGATCTCCACGATTTGAATTAAATTTGTTTATTATACTAGATGAATTTGAGGATTGTCAATTTAGTGGATTGTTTGTTATTTCCAGGCCTAAATTTCTCAAAAACTCATGGAAATTCTGTATGTATTGTGTATATCTTGAGAAATATTTATTATTAACAGAAAATATTGTACTTTTTATATGACGATTATTATATAATGATATAAAAATAGTTACCTTCGTGCAAAGTTCAGGAATTGGTCTTTCGCAACTTGCCTGACATTCGCTATCACAATCTGTGTATTCTGCATTAGATCCACAGTCGATTTCTTGAAAAAAAAATTTTCATTTACAGTAAAATATGCATAGCTTTCCAAATTATTCAGAATTCAGCGTATTTTACACATCAATCTATTTATTTATTTATCAAAAATATACATAGCTGTAAATTACCTACGTACCTTGAGATTTCAATTCGTGTAAATTGTACATAAACAATAAAAGAAAAATCACCTTAATCATTATTAAATTGAAAATTTTATTTTTAGTTTCTACCACTCGTAGTTTTCATTGTTAACTGAAGCTGCTGAGATCAAGTTTGAAATAGTAAAATGATTTTATCACCTGATTTATTGCTTATTGCAAAAAGTAATTAAATAAGTTTATCTTCAACGAATATTATCATTATTATTAATACCGCGATAAAAAAACCGCTTTAGCAGATTGGTTTATTGTAACGAACTTTTCACATATGTATTCAGTGGCGTAACTAAAAATTTTCGCCATTAATGGAAAGTTGATGGTTGCAAAGGAAAAATGGATCGAATATTTTTTTTGTTTCTTCAAAATGCACGGAAAACGAGGTATGAAAGACATAAAAATATTGTAATGAAAAAATATTCAAGTATCCGATTCATTAATAAATTGATGTTAACAATACAGAAAATGGAAAATACTGTAATTTTTTTCCCGAAAAAGCATTCGCTCGTTGCAAAACTCTCTTTTTTATTATTTTTTTTTTTTTTTTGAAAATATTTAATTTTCAAGAAAATGAGTGTAATTTTTTATAAGGCGTACTATGATTGTCATTGATTTATTTTAATTATTGAAAAACTTCACTGACTGTCTATTTTTGAAAAATGTTTAGTAATTTTACAGAATCTTTGAAATTTACCACAATCTCAAAAAAAACAATTTTTTTTTGCATTTTAAATTATTAATAAAATGTTGTAGTTTTTACACCTATATCATTTTCTCGTATTTTTTTCGATTTCTTTATAAATTGCAGAAAGGATCCGTTTCAAAACTAATTTCCATGTTTTCTAATGGTAAAAGTAAAATGTTTATGATACTACAAAGTTGCTTGTTGGAAAATTAGAAAAAATGGTTTACATTGTTCAGTTATACATAGAAAGAAATTGAAGCTTTCTGCTTTAGTACTGTATGACACAGAATCAATCTGGCGTTCAAGGAAATCTTCGTTATCAACTGCAAGCACTGGAAAAGTGTTCACTTGAATAAAAAAAAATTGTTACATAAATTTATGATACGTGTTTGGTTTGAAAAATGACAAATAAATCAGTTAATTGATTTCCTAATCAACTCAATTTATCTGCTTTTTTTGGATAAAAGTGAAATTTCGTTGACTGGAAAATCGATGAACAGATTAATTTACCCTTTATTTATTTATGACAGTTTCTGTCAAAAAAAACTAAAAGTGATATTCAATTATGTTTATTCGTGGTTTGAAGATTTTTTTCTACGTTTATAGTTTATTGTACTGATTTTTATTTTTTTGAGTGTTTTTACGTAAAGGAATTAGAGCTTTTATAGCTTATTCTGAAAAATTCTTTATTATATTATTCATAGTATTTTTTTGTAACGGATTTTATTACATGGTTTGTGAAATTATTTCTTTGGTAGTAACAATTTCTGGAATTGTAATAATATATTTCTCAACTATTAAAGTCATTTTTAATGATTCGGCCTTTCTAAATTATTATAATAATTTCGCTAGCATTTTTGCATGTTTTAGTATGTTGAGTGAATAAGTGTTGAATTTTTCGAGGTTTTTGGAATCATTTCTTCAACCTCAAAAAATATTCGTGTACGGTAGTTGGTTAATTTCGTGATTCAGTTATATTTCTTGAAATTTAAGTAAAACGTTACATTTAATTTCATGCATCAAACTCTTAAAAAAAAATTTTAACCGAAAGATCGTTTTACTAAAATTTTTTCTAAATTTCCTTTCAACAATTTTGAAGCCCTCGATAAAATCTAAAAAGCATGATCTTGTATTACGCGAAGGACGAAGAAAAGTATGCAACTTAGTGTCCTTGAAGGCAGCTTATACAGTCACCCCATCGCTACTGTATTCACTGTATTCAAGTCCCTGAAAAGAGCAAGTCGGTGCCTTTGACGTCGCGTTTCACGCACGGCCAAGTTATGCGAAGATGCTCATTATTCAAGCATAAATTCAATTTCCCTGCTTTTCAGCCAGGACTTTGTCCCCGTACAAAGGATCCTCTGATTTTAAGGCGGTCCCTCACTCAAAACTTTTCTTTCAAGCAAAAACTCGTCGTGAATTTTTCGATCATTACAATTATATTCTCAATTGTAACAATGATATCCCGAATTCGAAAATAATAATATTCTCGAATAATATTAAATATTCTTCAAAACATATGTAAACAATCAATAAATATCATAATGTTATATTTAATGTAATATATAATATATAATTAATAATTTTAATTATTAATGAAAATAATGTTAAAGGCGGATTGGAACGTTTGCGTTTTTATTTTTGGAATAAAATATCACGTTTGCATGATATTCATTACTGGATACAGTAATTTGATAAACAGCGTACAAAGGGCGCATAGAGGCAAATTCATGCCAACTATTATCGTTGATTACGAAACGATATTACGCAATGTTCGCATTGGCGGCGCGGATTTATTGATTTTCGAAGGACGCGAATGAGGGAATGCGAGGGGTCAGCAGCTTTTCTGTCCTCCGCCAATTCTGCACTCTTCCTCGCAATTTTCGGAGAGCAGAGATTCATCCACGTTTTTCCTTGTTCCGAGTGAAAATTTATCAAAGTTAGGCTTCTGAAATCATTTGATTTGAGATTAAATGTTTTTTTTTTTTGGCATGTAAACTGAAAGGTTCATTTTTCTGACTTTTACACATTTTTCTTTATAATTCTGTAACTCAGTCGAAAAATGAACGATTATTGGAATCTGTTTTCAATTTGTGGGTCAAGTTCTGTTTTAATATGGAATAATTGTAATTTTCGGAATAAGTTAAATAAACAACTATTAGTTTAAATTTTTTGCAGTTATTTCTTGGAAATTTCATAGTTGTACCAAAATCTCATGAATATAATTATATTCATTGAAATTCATCAGTTAGGGTTTACTTACAAAGAAATAAAGTTTTTTGGAGGTTAATAAATTTTTGAAATAGGACTGATTATCGTGGAAAAAAGTCGAAAGTTTTTCGGCTTGAAAGTAGTGATATTACGTGAGTATTGTTATTAATAAGAAAAATTGTATGTTTATTACAAATATGTACAAATCATTTTCAAAAGTCATAAATTACATGTTACAAGAATAATATAATATTGTACTTTGAAATATTATTACATATTTTTATCTGAATTTTTTAATATTGTAGTATTGACAACAAACACAAAATATTCCATTAAAAAAGGAATGAAAAAACTCAAGCAATATCAAAACTTTTGTATCTAGAAAATTTAATGATATTTTTTTAGAATAATCAAAGAAATTGAGGAATTTTATTGACCTCCAAAACGTTTTGATTAACATTGACAAAAATTATAACGTTGGAATCACTTTTTTATAAATTAAAATTTTAAGAAAATGAAGCATAAAATTTTCTGCAAAAAAGGCACTTTGACACTACAAATCGTAGTTCCTAAAAAATGATTTCCGACTTGCACAGTTTAAAACTCAATGTTGTTTATGTAAAAACAAAACAAACGTAATAATTGTTGGTTCACGAATTTTATGATTCGTTTTTTCACGATAATTGAGAAAATTTTGGAAATTTCTTCAACTAGGAAAACTTTTTTTTCAAAAGCAAATACTGATGAAAAGAAATGGAAATCTTAATCGTTAAATCAAATTATAGAATTTCAAGTGTACATAGCAATTTTCCAGAGCTTTTGAGATTTTTGAGATTTTTGAATTTTCTTTGTTCGTGAAATACTTTCTAGATTCAAGAATATTTCGAATATACTAGAATAATTTCAATTTTTTTAACAACCTCATGTTTTGAACGCCTCCTTTTTTTCATCGTCAGTCTTAATTTCGCAATATTAAAATTTAATAACATTACCAAATCGTTTCAAAAATAAAAAAATTCCTCTTCCACACACCTCGACTCGAAAGAAAGGGGAAAAGGGTTAAGTCACGGTAATTTGTGAGGCAAACGAAAACGGCAAGTGTAAATTGAAAAAGTCCAGGGACAAGGGTAAAGGCGCCGTGTGTACTCGGCATGAAGTGGCCACCCTCTTGTTGTAAGAGGCCAATGGTTGGGTAATCTCCAAGTACGTGAGGAGGGAACGTGATTTCTTAAACGTCAGCTAACCCGGGCCTCCGCACTTGGCACGTAAATGAAAAATTTCTCGGGGTGTACCTTTCTTCCTTTTATTTATCTTTTTTTTTCACCAAGGGACCTCGAATAAACCGCCGGAAAAATGCACTTCTCGGCTCGTAAATTTTCCACGCGTTATTTTGTCCTGGCTCGTGTTCGACGGGCAAAAAAAGTTTACTCTCTGAATTGAAATTTATTATTAGCTGCAATCTCGTGCAATTTTTATTTCTTAAACTTGAGTAAAAAAAACTTCCCATACATTTATAGAATTTTTCTTATTCATGTATAAAACTTTTCAGAAATGTGAAAAGATACATATTTGCATAAGAAATTTTCCATATTTTCGAAATTCCCATACACGAGTATGGGAACATTGCGATTATTTTTTTACAGTGAATCAAGCTCGCGCGAAATCTCGTCTTGCGTCAATTTCACGGCGGTTGTCGCGTAAGAGGGACATGTTTATTTATCACGCCGGTAATCCGTGATTTCTTTTCCCCTCGCGGGGTTTGCCACATGGCAGTTTGACGGGTACCCTCGGCTCTTATAAATTACGCCGAGTTGAACGAGGTTTAAAGGGCTGCTTAAGTTGTCAAAGCCGCTGGGGACGTTAAACGTGATCGCTATAATGTTTTTTCAATTACCCCGCAGGCGGAAAATCCATCCCGAGTCTCACCCCCGGAAAATTACGCATATAAAATAATCTTCAGCGTATGAAACAAGTTTTTTTGCCTATGACAAAGCTCCGATACGTATAATTGGGCTTTTTGGCAGTGTGGACATTTGATGTTTTGGGGGGAAATATGGGTAGGGAGGAAATATCGTTCTTTTTTTCTTTACAGGCATGAAACAGTTTTTTGATGGTATCATCATTACTGACAATCTTGGAAATTTCAACATTTTTCAATTTTTGAAGATTTTTTTAATTGTATGATCTTCAAAATTTTGATTTGACCATGAATTTCAATTTATTTTGATTTAAACAATTTTTTGCCATATATGTTATTTTTTGTTTAGAGACGTGAAAAAAATTTTTTATGGTGTGGTTAATACTGACAAGTTCAGTAATTTCAACCTTTTCCAATTTTCTAAGATTTTTTTAATTGCACGATCTTATAAATTTTGGTTTGACCAGGAATTTCAAGTTATTGTAATATAAACAATTTATTTTCCCAGTGCAGTACTTAATCGGTTTGTTATTTTTCATTTGGAGACGCGAAACAATTTTTTCAAATAATGATGTAATATAAAGTCTTGGAATTTTCAACTTTTTTCAATTTTTAGAATGATTTACGAAAATTTATTCAACTCATACAAATTCTGGGTGTTTATAGGATACTTTGATAGTTTCTAAATTTTTTTTTTCATCAAAGAACGTTATTATGTATATTTTTGGGAAATATGGTAGTCTATAATACACTTTACAAATTTTCTGAATATTTTTTTAAATTATTGACGATTTTTAAAATTGATTATGTTTTCCGATTCCAGACATTTTAGACATTATTTTACATACTTGTTCAAGTCTTGGAGATTATTGAATGCTTTTTGATTTCCGGAAAAACCAAATAAGATACAAACTGCTTTCAACTTGAAAAAATTAATAAAAATTTATTTTTATCACTGAATACTATTTATAATGCTTCAATATTTTTCAACTTCTTCAGATACTTATTAAAATAGAAAGACTTGCACGTTTCGAAGAAACTTGATAACACATACAATTTTCAAAGTAAATGAACGTTATTTGAAATCTTACACATTTTTCTAACCGTTTCAAAATTAATAATTATCTTGATAATTTTTAAAAACACAAACACTATAATCGAACTATTGAAAATGTTATTTCTTTGAAAATCGGTCGTAATGTTTCCTAACTTTTAAAACTTTCAAGGTTTTTCGGATTTTCATTAAAAAATGAAATAAAAATTACCATGTAAATTTTAAAAATATATGCTACAAAGTTTATAAAAAATTTTAGTAACTCTACGAATTTTTTTAATGTTGAATAATTATGCCCATCTTCAAAATTGTCAACACCTTATAATTTATTATTGTATAAAATGCAAAATATTCCATTCTTTCAAAATATTTAAATCAATGTCGCCTTAAAAGAAGTTTCAAAATTTCAAAAAAAGTGTTTGAAATTTTTGTGCAACATAATTTCTATACATTACTTATTTTATGATAAAATATCCTTAATAAGAAAGGAACACATTTTTTCATTCAAGACTTTATGCAATAAAAAAATTTTCAATTTTTAAACTCAATTGCGAACACATTTGAGATTTAAAAAAATTCAATTCAAACATTCCAATATTTCTTCCTTAATTATTCAACTATAAAATATAACGCATTTTCAAGAATTTTTCTGTTTTTTCTGAATTTTTGACCCTCGAATCCAACGAAATTCCCAAAAACAAAAATATCCCAAATCCACTGCATTTCTTTTTCCATCGAATCAACAAACAAAATCCTTGTTATTTGTTTCATGAGGCTTTTCGCTAGGTAAACCGGGGTCGATACGAGGGGCCGCTATATCGACTCACGTTCGCGCCGCGAGGGCGGAGACTCCCTCCTCTCCCTCTTCCCCCCGCGCGTCCTTTGAACCTCGCGAAATCCCTCGGCATCGCAACCCCCGGAAACCTGATCCAGCAATGGCGCCGGGACTTGTTGTATTTCGCTTCCGAGGTGAGAGCTCCATTCCCATCTAGCCTCTCGACTCTCGTCTCTTGAGGGGTGGCTCTGCCGGCGGTTGGGGTGGAGGGGGAGGCGGTAGCACCGGGGCCCGCCGACGACCTCCATTTATTTTATTACATTATCATACCAACGAGGCGCTCGATAAGTGGGCTCTTAAAGCGATGGTTCTCAATTCGGGCCAACGTTCCGCCGATTTCGGGAATGACAATGTGCGTTGGGAAAAGTCTGAATAATCTCGTTTACAAATGCGTCGTGATACGATAGTAAACATTTTTTGAAGCGTTTGCTTTCATTGAGAAAAGAATCTGGCACTTTCTGACAGTCAAAAGGGATCAAATATGATCGTGATTCTCGTCATTTCTTTTTTACTCATTACGATATTGTATAGTAAAATTTGTGAAGCTTTACGTCTATTTTTACTGAGAAAAAATCTGGTACTTTCTGACAGAAAGATGATAAAAAGTACTAAAATATTGTGTGCCTTACAATACACTCGAAAAAAATCTAGTATGTACTTTCTGAAATATACATAGTGAAAAGTACAAGAATATTGTAGGTTGAACAATCTCTTTTCAAATGTTGGTATTTCTATTGTAGTTATTACAATATTGTAAAATAAAAGTTCATGTAATATTTTTTACATGATATGCGAGATTTGATACTATTAAGAAGATGGTATTTAAAAGCCCTATAATGGGAAAAAATATTTTTCAACTAAAAAAAAAATTAAACCTCGGTAATAAATAAAAGTGCCAATTGAACAAACACTTTCGCCTAGTAAATTTGCTTTATTTATATTCACTTTCAGTTACAAGTTCGTACGCTACACCGAATCACGATAACATGTAAATATACAGAACACTCGTATAGAACAATTTTTACAGCTCACGAAAGTTTCCGCAGAAACATGTTCCTCAAACATGTCCATCCGCTGAACAACACGATTACTAACACGCACCGAACAGTATGTGAGTCCTACTTAATTCCAAAAAATTTTCATTTCGTCGCTACAGTCTCTTACTCCTAAAATTTACATTTTCATTACACTGAAAGATTACGCTTACAAGATATTTTGCTTCGTAAAAAAGTGCGTTCCAAGTTTTTTAGGCCAATAATAATTCGTGGTCGATTTGGGCAAAGTCCAACGGCTACGAGATAAGTTTTTTTGATTTTTTTTTTTTTTTTTTTTTCAAAAAAAGTAAAATCGCCACATAACCGTCAACTCTCCCCAAAAATTCTCGTTTCCGTTTTATTGAATCGATGTGGAAAATTCAGTAAGTACAACAAATCCAAGTTTTGAGATGTTGAATAAATAAAAAGCATAATCACCGATCACAATGAGGGATCGTTTTGTTCGATCACAGCCCTTATTTTAAACTTATTAAGTATGCTCTCGAATTGCATTACACTCGATTTTTTCCTCAATTCAGGCACTTTTTACTCGCGACAAGATTGATGAAATTTCGATTCAATTTTTATTGTCCTAGATGAGACTTGAATAAAATGTACATAAAAAGTGCCTTGTTTAACACGTATAATCTCGAAATACGCGGGAAAAAGGGGATTTTCTCGTTGTTATTCAGTTTTTGTACATGTCGCAAAGAACCTTTTCCATGGGAGTGTTGCCAATGGTTTTTTGGAAGTAAATAACCTCGACCCTCGCGGCTGGCACTGCCCGCAACAGCGGCAAAAGCAGCAGTAGTCTGCCGAATCTCGCGGGACTTGCCGGCTGGTTTACTCTCGCGTGTTGGCCCAACATCACCTGCGCTTGATCCTGCAAATTCTCGATCTGGCTCGAATCCTTTAGGCCACGCGTTTCTATGACAAAACAGGAGATTATCCAAGTATTGTTTTGTTGAAAATGATATGGAAATTGAAGAAATACTAGTAAAAGTAATGGAAATTCATGGAACAAGTGGTTTCGGAAAAATCTGAAGGAATACTTGAAATCTGTGAAACTTTGATTTCTAGAGCATCAAATTCTAAGAAATGTCTTTCAAAAATACTAGAAAACGCTTCAGAATGTTATAATTACTAAGAAAATATTTCAAAATACAAGGACTCTATAAAAAATTGAAAATTTTGTGTGGATGTTGTTTTTCTAGACATATATGAAAATACTGTAAATCTTGCGAAATTCGAAAAGTTTATAGAAATACTAGAAAGTCTACATTTTATATTGCCTGATATACTGAAAACTTGTTTATACTTATATTAATATAACAACTACTATTGTTATATTGTAATAAATAAAATAATATAATTATATACATAAATATTTTCATATGATTATTTTTATATAATTATTTTCATAATACTATACATTAATATGACATGCAATATTTGTATATTATTATATATTGATATTCTTATATAATTATGTTTCTATAATTATGTTTAAATACAACATCGAAAATTGTTAATAAAAATATCAGCAATAAGATAAAATTGATGCAACTTTCCAAATTCCATTAAATCCTGAAATAAAATCATACCTGGTCGAAAAAGCACGATGGCCTTCATACAGGCGAACTCGGCCGGATCTACCATAATATTTTTGTATCGCTGGAGAGTGTCGTGAAGGTGCCTGACCTCGGCGGCGACTTGATTAGGCTTTGCAGCGACCGTCATATGCATCCCCGAATGAGGGTGAGAATGGGGAGAAAGCGTCATCGCCGTGAGTTCGGACGCGTTGAACAGCGGGGATGCTTCCAATGGGAGGCACCACTGAACGGCGTTGAGGAGAAAAAGCTCGGACCAGGCTTCCTCGAGGAGTATGACCTGGTCCCGGAAAGGAAGACTCGCGAAGGAGGGAAGGTTCTTGGCCCATTTCACGGCCATGAAAAGGAGTCGCGCGCTCGTTTCGTAGACTGTTTCCGCGCTGGGTTGTGGGTACAACGACGGCAAAACGGGCTGCAACGGGGCGCAGCCGCTCCGTTGAGGGGTCAAAGGCTCCTCGTTCGTCACGTCGATACTGTCCTCCGACGCGTTTCCTGCACCCACGCAAAACATTTTTCATCCCAACTTTACCATTTTTCAATATATTAGGAATTTTGAGCATTTCCTGTATATTCCATCAAGTTTCATATTTTTTATTTGTAGTTTTGTACTTATACGAAATAAACGAATTGTTTTCTTGTTTGTTGTAAAATAGGCGGAGAAAAAAATATAGTTTATATAACACTACTGCATTGTACTGTGAAATCAACGTGAGATATTGAAATGTATCAATATTTTATTATCATAATAATCTATCTATTTTTAAAATATTTGTTTGCTAGATATTTATTGCAGTTTTTCACATGTTACACAGTATAAATATTGTCGTATTTTATTTTTCAACTTGTGTTTTCTACATTTTTTGAGCACGATTTATGTTGATTTAAAATTTTCTCAGAGTATTTACTAAAAACTGGCATTTATATTTTAATTAGTAAAATAAAAATAACAAAATTTGCAATATAATTGTAAAACTTGAAATGTTCCAGTACTTTTGACCATTTCAAACAAAATTTCTCTTGTTTCTTCACTTAAAAAAATTCTGAAATTTCCGATTCTTTTTCAAAATATCAAATAATCACAATACATATAACAGATTTTCTGATGTTTAAAGATCAAAAAATATATAGCTTCAGCAGAATGGCCGTGAATTTTTGTAACCTTAAAAATTTGTTTACATTTTCTGGATTGAAATAAAATGCAGGATCGAATCGTTTGAAAAGTTATCTTACCATCCTCGTTATCTTGTCGACTTATGGTTGTTGTTGACGTTGAATTTGTTGTTGGGGCGACGGTGGCCAAAGGCAAAGGAGAAGTGTACCTAGCCATTGCAAGAGACACTGGAGGCCTGTTAAGCAAATAAAAATAAACGCTCTGGAACACCTCGAATATATAAAACAATACTAGTGTTCATAATTTTTAAATATATATAATAAAACGATACTAGTGTTAATAAAACAATACAAATTTTCAAAAAGATTTAATATAAATTTCGAAATTCGCGATAAACCTATTTTTAGATTTTTATGCGTCAATTTGAAAATCGATTAACATCAAAAAGATTTCCAACATTTCATGACTTGATTGTTTTTTTGTACTTTTTTTAGTAATCATAAGATTTTGTAGCGTTTTCCATAATTTTCTGTGAGTCTTTATTTTTCTCAGTATTTGACGCTTCGTGACTCGAAGAACATAACCGCGAAAGATTCCCAACTTCAGGGTCCATTTTTTGTTTTTCTGTCACCCAACTGATCGACCATAATGTCACGTCAAATCTCAGATTCCACGCGTCGCTCCAATCTCGTTATTTTTTTTTCGTGAGTCTCTCGGCAAAAATTATTTTCCGGCCCCCGCGACATTTTCCCGGGACGACGCAAATGAATTTTGGCGCGACGTCGATCGACGGATTTCCAAATTCGGATGAAGAGCATGCGGCTCCAGAAGCGGTTGCAGGCCAAGCGGAAAATGCCAAAATGCCACAATTTTTCGGCGTGTTACATGGAGTTGTGCAAGCAATCGAATCAAAGACCGTTGCCAGTCGTGTGTGTCATGCTGCCGCTCAGATTGGATCTCACGACGGATCGCATCAAACTTGACGATTGGGGCCCCATTTTGCAAGCGCTTTCTTTGGATCGGGCTTTGAGCAGCGTTAGTATTCGCAGCAGGTTTCAAAGTAGAAAGCCCTTTGAAGGAATTATCGCTGAAAAACGCGCTCGTGGGGGTGCAAAGGTAGGAATTTTTCGAATTAAATACTTTTTTTGTTTTTTAATCATTTTTTTTTAATAATTTACATAAACAAATTGAGCTTTTGGCCGTGTAGACATTTAATGTTTTTGAGGAAAAAATGGGTATAAAGAAAATATCCTTCTTTTTTTACTTATTGTTAAAGACGCGGAATAGTTTTCTTATAATATGATTATTACTGAGAATTTTGGAAATTTCAACCTTTTTCAATTTTTAAATATTCGTTCAATTGCACCATCTTATAAATTCTAAGAATTTCGATTTATTTTAATTGACACAATTTTTTTCCCTTTTTGTTATTTTTTGTTTAGAGACGTGAAACAATTATTTTTAAATGATGGTTATTTCTGAAAATCTCGGAAATTTCAATGTTTTTCAATTTTCACAATGATTCACGAAAATTTGTGCAACTCATACAAATTCTGCGTGATATAGAATACTTTGATGGTTCCTCAAATTTTTTTTTTTTTATTATCAAAGAACGTTATTATTCATATTTTTGAGGATTATGGTAGTTTATACAATTTACAAAGCTTCTGAATATTTTCTGAAATTATGAACGACATTTTCTTATACGATATTTATATTATACGATATTTCTTCAAGTCTTTGAGATTTATGAATGTTTTTGATTTTCGGAAATTCCAAATAAGATACAAACTATTTTCAACTGGAAAAAAGTAATAAAAAATTTTTTAATCACTTAATAATATTTATATTTCTTCAAAACTTTTCAATTTGTTCAAACAATTCGAGAAAATCTGATAATGTACACAATTTTGAAAGTAAATGAACATTATCTGAAATTGTTAAAATCTTTTTTTAGCAAATATTATTTTTGTTAATATTTTTTTGTACTTTTTTATCAAATATGAGCTCAGAAAAAAATATAGTGATTATAACAATACTATATTAATATATATTGATAAATGACACTTTAAATATACATTTGTTCAACAAAATTTGTCTAGTTTTTTTATAATCATGCATATACCTCAAAAATTTTTTTATATTCCTAGATTGTCATTAATTAATGACTAATTGATAGTTTATCACTTCCTTTAATGAATTTTAATTTTTATCCACCATCAGCTCTTTCAAATTTTGCAATAACAATTTTCTTCCATTTTTATTTAACCTCATTCTCCACCCACAATTTTCATCTTAAATGAAAACTTTGACTTTAAAAAGATACCAGCAGTCCTGACTCGCTTCGTTCTGGAAAAACTCTCCCAAAGCCTCGCCCAGTGCATCCGAAACTCGCGAAAACTCTCGAGCCTCGAGCTCGAAGGGATCCCCCTGCCCTTGGACTGCGTGACCGTCCTCTGCATGGGCCTCTCGTCCTCCCAAACCCTCCAAAACCTCTCCCTCCGCTCCTGCCACATCGGGGACCGAGGTTGCGAAATGATCTGCCAAGTCATGACCAAAACCCTGAGCATCCGGAACCTCAATCTCAGTCAGTGCGACCTCACCTCGAACTGCGGAAATTCCTTATCAGCCGCTCTGACTCGTCAGAAACTGGCCCTGTATCACGACGCTTGGGCCCAATCCCTGCGATATCGACAACCGGATTTTCAGGCGATGCCAGGACTTCGCAGGTTGACCTTGAACGGAAATCCCAAGCTCGGGGATAGCGTTCTTCTCAAGGTCATCGAGGCTGCGAGCGACAGTCTTTGGTTAAAAGCTCTTGACTTTCAAAACTGCGGATTGACGAACGAGGTTTTGGAGCAAGTTGGGGGTCTTATTGAGCGCAACGAGGAGCTGCTCGTGTTGGATGTGAGGAAGAATCCGAGCATTTCGGAACCGTTCCCCGAGGGGATCAAGAGGATTTTGAGCGAGCGGGGGCAAAGGAGTAAATCGGAGTTCAGGTGGCTTGACCCGCCAAAGGGGAAGATTCAGGGCGCCAAGTCGGCCAATTGTTTGGTCAAAGCTGGGGCGAAACAGGTCAACATCGTGAGGTCCAAGAGTGTTTATGTGACGAGGTCTAAGACCAGGTGAATAACATAAATATAAATCCAAAAAATATACACTATTGCCTAATTGCGCTTTCCAGACCTTTCGTTCAAGCTCCGAGAGTTGCTGCGATCCCCGTCCCCCCAAAAAAGACGTCCCCGAAACCACAACAATCGCCAAAGAAATCCCCCGAACCCGTCGCCCAAGTTGCGAAACTGTCCCTTCACTTGGACATCCAATCTCAGCTCGATCCAAGCTACGAAACCGCCGACGTCGCCGGAGAAAGAAAACTTGTCGAAAAAGGAATGATGACCGAAACGGACGACGAATCCAAGACACTGCTCGAGACCATGAAATCCGAGAACGAAAAACTTTTGGTCCAGAGCAGAGACGCGAATCTGCTGTTGCAAAAAGTCCAAGCCGAATCTCGCGCCTTGGAAAACACGGTGAAAACCCTGGAAAATGCCCTCAAAGACAAAGAACGCGAAACGTTGAGAGAAGTATACAAAATTCTGGAAAATCTTGATGAGGAGGCCCAAAACGTGGAGGAAATCGGGCCGGAAATCGGTGAATCTTTGGATCAAGAAGGGTTCAGAAGACGGATCAATTCGCTTATTCGCAAAACGAAATCGGAGAACCTTGAGCAAGGGGAGGCTCAATTGGAGGGCGTTTTGACGGGTGGAAAATTCGTCAAGTCTGAGGGTGATATTCATGCGCCGCTAGTGATTAATCCGAAAACTCCTCCGCTGTTTCCTGAGAGGCGTGTTGGGGATGGCTCCGAAGTACCGGAGAGTGGCAGAAGGAAACTGCTCGAGACGCAGCGGCAACGGGCGAGAAACATCTTCGAGCAGTTGTTGAATCAAGGTGCGTTCATGCGAAAACCGGACGATCGACTACATTTTCTTTCTTTTTCCCATTTTTCAGCAAACAAATCGAAATTGAAAATTAAAAATAATGATTGATTCCAGAAAGTATCTACTTCTTTTTATTATTTCATTCATCTCATCCTTATCATATTTTCCCCTAATTTATCTTTGTTTTCCCCCATTTTTCACCAAACCGATTATTTCCAAAAAAAAAACGCTCCTAAAAATAGCCTACACAGCGGAAAATCGAAGCTTGAACGTCGTCGCCTCGCTTTTAACGTTCATCCCTTGGCAGGGCTATGGATTTTGCGTTAGTTCCGATCGGCGTATTCGCGAGTCAAAGGTAATTTTTCATGGTGGACATGGCACTCGACGTGGCGTGATAAAAAGCTGCTAAGATCAAAGGTGCTAACGGCGTCCTCCCTGCCATCACCATATCGATTCTCGCTTCGATAACCCGCCGCCGGCATTGTTTATTTATCATGCATTTCTCTACTCTTGTTTTTGCTTATCAGCGCGACCCCTTAACGGGCGTTGACTCGGCTTCGAAAGCTGATTCAATGTTTGCCTTTATTCAACGCCATTTATTTCGTTTATTTAGGTGCGAACGACGCGCGATAATCGCACTCACCCGAAAACTCCGACCGCGACCGCGGCTTCGCGGAGAGCGCGTTCCTGGTCCATTTCCACGAGAGCCTCCGGCCTTATGGTCGCCGTGTTCCGAGGCTGCCTCTCGTTCTGCACCGCTGCAACATCATCCACAACCACTCCAGTTTTAGAGCTTTTCGATATCAACATTTTTTTATAAGCTTTTCTGCAATATATACCACTGTTCTTTATGCAATTAAATAACTAAAAGTCGAGTTGTGCATAATCATTTTTTCATGAAGAAACGAGATTTCGTCTATTCATAGACAACAAACACCAAACCATTGTACATAAATGAAAAAAGCTTTTACGAATAAACTTTGTCCTTGGTTTAATGAAATCAAGTTCCAAGGTCACGAATTTCTTAATTTAAAGGTAATGAATTTTGTGTGACAAAAAGATTGAAACGACAAAGATAAAAAAAAAATAAATTAGTATTTTTTCTTTTTTTGACTGAAAACTGCTAGAGATTCAGAGGTTCTAAAAAAAATGTGACGTCACACCCCCCACTCTAGATTTTTAAAATCTCTGCCTATCTCCATTAGTTCTCAATTTTCTCATCAGTTCTTAAAAAAAAAAAGTACATATCAATTTTTTTTCAGTTAGCTAAGAGACGTATATAACAGAATTTTTTCAAGTTCCTTTATTATTTAATTTAAGATCATAACAAACTAAACCTTGAATTTCAATGCACTCATCGAAATGGAGAGTAAAAAATCTAAATTATTTATATTTCAATCAATGAAAAAATCCCAAATTTCTTTAAATACTCAAAAAAAAGCGTCAAATTATTTACGAAGAAATCATGATACATAAATGTAAGAAAAATGGTAGAGAATTTCGATAATAATGAAATAATTCATGATTTGATTTCATAATATTACTTCTTGAGGACATGATAAATAATTTCGTGTAACTGCTTACAGTTAATGGAATTTATAACTAATAATTTTATTGTTACTCAAAAATAGCAATTTTGGCTTCGGAAAAATTTTTGCTAGAAACAGAATTCTTAAGTGTTTGACTGAAAAAACGAAGAAAATAAAAAATTTATAAAGTTTTCTCAACTACGTGAATAATGAAGGAGAAGTAAAATCTACGAAAATATTCAAAATCCGTGAAACTTGGAATCTTGAAACATCGAAGAAATCTAAATATAAATCTATAAAAATAATTGAAACTAATTGAAAAATATGAAAAATACTGGTAATCTATATTCAAGATACTATTTTATGGAAAATTTACTGAAATACTTTAAATTTCTGAAACTTGCAATTTTATAACATCGAATTCTAAAAATTTATTTCGTCTTTTCATTTTCAAGAACAATACAAAGAGAAGAGACTAATTTTGAAAAATCTATTCAAATACATAAAATCTCTGAAACCCTCAATTTTTTTAAACTATAAACAGAACTTCATAAAAAATACCTCCATAAAAAATATTATAAATCTAGAAAATCACTAGAAAATACGAAAAAATTTTCTAAATAACATACAATATGAAAAAAACTAAAAATCTGCATATCTTCAATTTTCTCAAAAATCTATAAAAATAATTGAAACATTGAAAAATATGAAAAACACTGGTAATCTGTATTCAAGATCCTATTTTATGAAAAATCTATTTAAATACTGAAAATCTCTGAAACTCGCAATTTTATAACATCGAATTTTAAAAATGTATGTTGTTTTTTTATTTTTCAAAATAAAAGAAAAAGAAGATACTTTTTTTGAAAAATCTATTTAAATACACAAAATTCCTGAAACTCTCAATTTTATGAATCTATAAAATTACCAGAAAACACGAAAAAATTTCCTAATTAACATACGATTTAAAAAAAAAAAAAAAAAACTAAAAATCTGCATACTTTCAATGTTCTCAAAAATTTATAAAAATACTGAAATATGTGAAACTTTTATTAAATTCTAAATAGCTGTAAAAAAAATTCACAATCATTATATGAATTTTTTCTACACTTTCAATTAAACATCATCTGCAATAACACACAAATAGAGCTCATTGCAGATTGCAAATTCAAAGACTCGCTTTGCAGAGAAAAATAATATTCCGTCAATACACCAAGACATGAGATTATTGAAAAATTGGACGTTAGCGGGCGGTCTGGTTCCGCCTCCTCTCGCTTTCTCGCTGGGTTCTCATAACGCTGTTACGTCACGAGGACCTGCGTCTGACAGGATAAATTTTACGAACGTGCAGAAATCAGATGCATTGTCTATCTCAGTGTTAGGTAACTCCCATTTGTCTGAGCGAACAAAACCTTTATAAGTCACAGCTTTTTTCCACCGAGGAACGTGAATTTACTCGATAAAATAAACCTGAATTATCATCTACAAGAAATTTCTTCGCCTACGATCTAAAAAATTATTCTTTTACACGGATTTTGGTGGGTTCATATGAATATTTTTTATAAATAATGAATAATTTGTAATTTAACGTTCTTAATTTTTTACACTGTCAAAACGTTCCATGAAAAAAAAATACTTCGAGTTGATTAGAACATAATATTGAATTCTGGAAAGGAAGCTAATGAAATTTCCATCAACTTTCAACGAGTATAATTTAATTGTTGTTAAAAAGTTAATTGTTCAATTACAGTTACAGTCAATGTTATTTTTAATCGCGCACTCAGCGACTTAATTTTAGTAATAATTCACGTCATGAAGCGTTTTTAAGCAATTCGTTGATTTAGAGGAAAAACAGAAACGCCATAAATTTAAGGTAATTGAAAATGATCAAATTTTTTCATGATTTCAAAAAGTGTAAATTTTCGATTTTTATTGAGATTTCAAGTAATATAAACCGAAATTTTTACTATACATGCGTGAATTTTCATACTATTGAGATACTTTTGGATAAAATATCGATTGATTTCTGAGAAAATGTTAACTACTATATGTTTTGAAAATTAAAATTTAAAATAATTTATATTATTACTTAATAATTATGAGCAACAATCTTGTCTTTATTGAAATATATAAAAAAAGTGGCTTTCTTTTCTGTATTCATAAAAAAAAAATTTCTTTTTCATGAATTTTAATGAATTTCCTATAAGTGATATACTTTCTGTAAACTGCTATAAATAGATATGAGAAATTTATGTTTTTTTAGTAATTAATTATATTTCAATGAGCTATCAAACACGTAAAAACAATCTATGTTTTTTTTATATCGTCAATTGAATAATATAACAGTATGCAAAAATTTATTTTTTAAATGCTCATCTTGATTCACTGGAAACGTTTTAAATTACCAACTGCTACATTTCAATAAAATGAGAAATCGTGAAAATTCAAAGAAATTATTCTAGAATAGCAAAACTCTGTAAAATGATGCGAAACAAATATTTTTAATGTTAAAAAAAATATATTACATAACTTGGAAAAGACGTAGAAGAAAATATTCCCACGTTATCCAAAAATTTGTATATTACGGAAGTGATAATTCCTACAGAATAACAATATGAATATGAAAATTACATTAACATATTGCGATTTTTAACGTTTTTTTATTTCTCTGGTGAGTCATAAAAAAACCCAACAAATTCAAATTTGCGATTGCAATATTGCATTCTTTTTCATCTCTTTCACATTTTTTGCGATAAAAATGTAGAAATGAGATGACGAAAATTACTTTTTAAACGAGTTTTTCCTTTCTGCCTATTTTTTTGCACACGTTTTATGAATATGAATTTCTTTGTTCCATTGAAATAGATATAGAAATTTACATAACAAATCTTTGCGAGATTTGACTTTTCGGGTATAAATAGACGCGGAAAACTCGCGAATTTTCAAAATAAATTTGGGTTCTCGCTTTTCACATACAACATGTAAGTACTTTGAAAAATTATCGCTGATATGATTTTGCTAAATATAATAACATTGCTTATTTGCCATATTTTCGACATAATTGAATTTTATGCTCAGTTTATCGTATGACTGTCAGGAATTTCGATTTCATATAAAAGTAAAATCGTAGAATGATGTATTAAAATTTATAAAATATTGCACACTTTCCTGAATAATCTTTCATTGTGCAACTAAATAATTCCATTTGTTGAAAAGTGTTTTCATCCAAAATTGTTAAGACCGGCGATTACATATATTTTATAAAAATTCCATCATTAACTGTTTGGTTTGAAATATTTAATTTCGATTGAGTTGCCTTCCGAAAATTATTCTTGAATTTCTGAGATCAACATCTACTATCGTTCTTTCAGGTAATTTACAACCTGACGCCACAATGGAATTTTCGTTTCTTTTCCTTCTCATTACACAAGTATTTTTGTGCGAAGCGTATCCCGGAATCAACAAAGAACTCCTTCAAGAAGCACTAACGAACAGGGAAAATAGCATCATCAATGTTGAAGACCACACCGTGACAGAAATACAAACTGATTTTCACGATCCGAATGTGTTTCGCGTTAATGTGCAATATACGAAAAACGAATCTTTTTTTACCACGCCATTGAATACTTCGGTCATCGTCAAAATGCAGGCAGAACATCTTCACACCTTTCACACTCTCACAGTAAAATAACAAAACTAAACTTTTTTTTGTTAAGAAAACTTAAAGACCATTTCGATCATATTGCCAAAATCCTGAAAAACAAAGAAACATGCGCGTAAGAAGATTGTCGTTGTTTATTTATAAATTAACTGGAAACTTTCCACGCAATTTTCAATTAACGGTTCTCTAATTGTCCAAAATCGCCGAAAAACTTTCGTATTTTTAGAATACGTCCAAGATTTGGAGGGAAATAACCATGCTGAGCAAGACTTTGCCACCAATGAACGCAGCGCTGCCCAAAGAACATCATCTAGGTCCAGAAGCTTTTTTTTCCAAACCGAGGAACCAATGATGATAGTACAAGAGGATTTGTCTAATTCGGGATTTGAAAAGACGAAAGTTCGAGGTCTAGATTTAGAGCACAGTTTGCTAGCGATGGACGCAATCGCAAGATTCCATGCAGCTTCAATTTGTGTATATGGAGAAAGGGTGAGTTTGAAAAATAAGAAACTCATAACAACAGCATGAGACGATTGGGTACGGTAATGTCCAAACTACAATGCCCAATAATAAATTTTATCATGTCCAACGAATATTGTAAAACCAGATTCTACCAATTTTGGCAAATATTGTTTCCCTATCAGCTCTGCTGAGGCATTATTATGCTACACTTATACGACATTGTACGACACTGTATTATAGTCAAATTTCATGCGAATTGTCGCAAAAATTGCATGATTGATAAGCACAGAAGGTAGTAGTCATGTT
>JAPYZL010203819.1:0-22136 GCA_030522825.1 Platygaster orseoliae | reverse complement strand
GGGCACTTCATTTTTATGGAACGCAGGAACGAAATCCTCTTTTTGGAGTACTTGGAAATCAGTGGGAGTTATCAATAAAACCCTAGGGAAATATTCATCAATCCCGGATCACAGGGAAGAAATTTGCCTGATCCGTGATTGATGAATGTTTCCCAGGGTTTTCGTTGATATTTCCCGCTGATTTCTGAGTACCCCAAAAAGGAGCTTTTGTTCCCGCATTCCATAGAGATAAAGTAGCCTTTTTGACGGATGCATAGGAAAAATGTATTTTGGGAAAAATGTACTTTTGAACAAATATACTTTGGGAAAATGTTTCTTTGGAAACGGCATTTTTTGAGAAAAATGTACTACAATCCTACAATAACCTATCTAATATACATTGAACTGAAGATTCAAGATAAAAAATTAAATTTCACGAACTTTGTTATACCGAATATATTTGTTGCAGTTTGGACAATGAAAAAAATTCAAAAAAAAAAAAAAATGATTTTGAAAAATTTGTGGGTATTCGAGTTTTGTTACTGGACCATTCGAATATTTCTCCATAATACTCAAGTTTGCCAGACTCGACTGGATAATATATATTTGAATGGATCGAACTTCGAATACTCGATTAATGTCAGGCCCACTTTTCGTTTCGACTCGAACGCTCGAATGATTTTAGCATGTGTCTCACAATCAGCAGCGACTTTTACTTTTCTAGACAATTTTCCAAATTTCACTGAATCCATAAAAGCTTTTATTTAAAACAAATAAAACTTTACACATTTATTTTTCAGAGTACTTTGGATTTACTAATTTTAAACAACTTTAAAAAAATTTTTCCTTAGCACAAAAAAAATTCCTCCATAATTATCAAAAACTTCAGTAAATTTTCATCGTATCTTCAAAAATGAACAGTGATTTGCTTTAAATATACTCATAAAAACATAATTTTCAAGATATTCGCGATTTCTCGTGATCCCTGAACTGAAATTTGCAAAATGAGCCGTTCCAAAATTCCGATAAAAGAGTACACCAAAAGTCCTTCCCCGGGAATAAAAAAATTACGTCGCGATCGTGGTTTAAGGAGCCGCCACTTTCTACTTAGTGAGACGATAAATTGTTGCTCGCTCGTTGTTTTTCTCGATCTTTTTTTTATTCCCTTTTTGACGTGTCACGTTTTCGGCCCGTTATTTTTCTCCCGAATATCCGTCGACGCATCGGCGGCAATTTCTTTCATCGCTTTCAGTGAAAGTGCACGCTCACGATATCACACATGAATGTTGTACTTGCTTCCAATTTGCCCCAGGCCAAAAGAGTTTTTTTTCAGAGTTTTGTGAGAAATGATATTCGCGGACCCAAAATTCACGAACGTTTACGAAATTATCAACGAATTATTCAAAATTTAAATATTTCACAGAGTTGAGTAAAATTTTATATTATGTGCGAAATTATTAGTACTAGATATTTGACTATTATTACTCAATTATTTCATGATTCCGAAATTTAAATAAAATTAATTAATATTTCATGATATAAATAAGAAAAATACGGATTTTCAAAAATGCAATGCAAAAAAATAACACAAAAGAAAAAATATGAAATTAGTGAAATTCATCAAAAATTTACTCACTGAAATCTAGAGAACATAACAAATGGTTACATGTAAGTTCTGAAAATTGAAAGACATTTTCAATTTTTGATTTTACAAACTCAAAAACAACTATAATCCTAGTTTTAGAAGATTTTTTTTGTGCAAAAATTTTTATAATGAATATTTGGTTAGGATAACGTAGAAAATTAAAATTTAAGAAATTATTTAAAGAGAACAACAATAATATACTAAAATACTAAAAATCTAGATAAAAATTTATAAACGTATCGTAACATCTTTCGAATTATACGAAATCTCGAGAAATATTAAAAGTAACACAATTTTACGGAAGGACTGTTTTCTGGAAAATCTGAACAAATATCTAACATTTACTTACAAAATTTCGAAAATACGAGAGATCTATAAAATGTTCAAAATTTATGTAAATGTACTTTCTATGAAATTACTACAATTGATAAATATTTCAATTCTATAAAATCGATTTGTAGAAATCTATGAAGCCATCTAAAAAATTTTTTTATTAAAAAAATGTTTACAGATGATTTACACAAAAATTAATGAACCTTTGAATCCAAGAACATAATATAATTCTAGAAATCTGCATAATAGAAAATTATGAAAATACTCGAAAATTCCACAAGTTGTATAAATACTAAAAAGATACAGAAGAAAAAGTACTGAAAATCTATATAAAATTACTTTTTTCTGAAAAATCAATCAATAGATTATCAAAATCGTAATTTTCAATACTTCATATAGGTAGCATCAAAAAAAGCTATAAAAATACTAGAAAATACAACAAAATTTTATAAACTACACACACAATACGAAAATTTTAACAATCTATGAAATAAATATAATCTGCATAAACGATTGTAATTTTTTTAAAAATCTATAAAAACTCAGTTTATTAAAATATCGAAATCTCTACAGCTTAACAGAAATCAAAAAAAGTATCAGAAAACCTTTCAATTTGTATAAATACTGAAGAAATATAAAAAATTTAACAAGTATAATACACAAATATTTTCACCTCAGTGACTTCAAAAGCACAAAAATCGAATTCCATTCTACGTGATAAATACGTATATGAAAAATGCGCAACTCTATACTCCAAAAGTTGTAGAACTTCGAAATTCCGGAATTTAAAGAATTAAAAATTTTTACTCTCGTTAAAAGATCATAAAATCCCGAAAGGAATTTTTTTTTTCGATAAACCCTCTCGAAAATTTTTTCTGCCTACTCCTCTGCTTATAATCCATAATTCAATGTTTCGAAATCTCCAGTTTCGGTACTACAGCCAACTTCAAGTTATTACAATTTACATTTTTTTGCAAAACACGCACAAAAAAGGTGCTTCTGGCTAGGGATGCATATGGCGAACTAAAATATCGATATTATCAAATCAACAAATATATCGTGTATCGAAATATCGGCCAAAAAAATCGATAACATCGATAAAAGCGATAATTATCGAAAAACTGAAAAATGTATCAGAAATTAGAGCAATGTATTAAATAGATAAAATGGTGGTATATATTTAATTAATACACAAATATCAGTTAAAACTTTTCATAGAAAACAGCTTGTATAAAATTTTCATTAAAACCAAAAGTCGTCGCCCAGACTAGCCTAGTTGTATTCCCCGAAAACAACACAATTTTAGGGCACAAATTACACTAAGCTTTTTTTTCTTTAGCATTTGTTGTAAAATAAACTCCAGCTACTTTAGTAGGAGCCATTCTTTCAGCCAAATTTGGAAAATATATTTTTGAAACGATCTAATGTTTGTTTTTCGTAAATAAACACGTAATCAATTGTAGCGATTTTCAATTGTTTCGACTGATTTCAAATATTTTTAAATTGAAGTGCACGCTCCCGCGCTCTTCGTATTGGTTGAAAATATCACCATATCGCCAATGCAAATATCGATATAATAAAATATTGACACCTGAAGATATCGGCGATAAAATATCGATATCAAAAACAGAAAAATCGATATGATATCGTGCATCCCTACTTCTGGCACCTGAAAACAAACACGAAAGACGTGCATTTCCGACCGGCGATTTGTTTTCGATCATTTCGATGTGGGCGCCGCGTTTTAATGCGTGTTTTTAATCTTTATTACCTAGGGGTAGTCTTCATTACCTACAGACAACCGGGGACAATATTATCCCTATTATCCCTAATGGTGCGAGCATGCGTCGGTACGTATTTTTTTTCTCTTTCTTACCTACTCAGGAGAGGGAGAGAGAAAACAAACTTTAGTTCAAAATGGCCGCCGTTGCTCCGTGTAATTAGGGATGCATATCGCGAACTAAAATATCGATATTCAATATTTCGATATTATCAAATCAACAAATATATCGTATCGAAATACCAGCCAAAAAAATCGATAATTATCAAAAATTTGGAAAATGTATCAGGAAAGTAGAGTAATGCATCAAATAGATAAAATGATGGTATATATTTAATTAATACACAAATATCAGTTGAAACTTTTCATAGAAAACAGCTAGTATAAAATTTTCATTAAAACCACAAGTCGTCGTCCAGACTAGTCAAGAAAAGACTGCAGACGACTTTGAGCTAGAGCCTGGTTGGTCAGCAGTTTTTTGAATTTTGTGGTGTATTTTCAAATGTGACCACAAAGAAAGCAAACTCTAGTTCAAAATGGCCGCCGTTGCTCCGTGTATACTCGCGTTGACCAAAATAATCAAACGAGAAACGAAAACAACAATCGCCACTGCGTCACAACAGCGAGTGAAAAAGTGAAGCGAAAATCCACTTACTTGACTTTGGCCAACTCGATAAGATGCAGGATCGATGTCAATGGCGAGCATGACGTCCTCGACGGCGCGTCTTTCGTCGGAAACGGGACTTCCTGGACGAGTATTTGCATCGCTCGACAGCAATCCGAAACGTCGCCGAAATTCGCCAAGCGGCATGTGCCTCGGGAAGCCAACTTTGTGCAATCTTACGGCTTCCACAATTTGACTACCCCGAATCTACATCAATTTAAAAATACAAATTTCATGAGTAACATCAATAAAATATTTGTTGTATTAACATAATGATTCACATGAGTCAATTATACTCGCGAAGGAACTTGTTTACTCACTGTCGGTAAAGTAGGTTCCAAGCGCACAAATATTACCAACTGACGATAGAATTATAAAATTCTTACATAAAAATGAGAAAATTTCAATTGAAAAAAGGACAAAGTAGAATTTTTCTCTCTTAGATTCAACCGATAAATGCGACATTGTCAGTAACTAATGGCCAACTTGGTTTCCCCCATTATAATGAAATTTCTAATGCCTTTACTCGTGCTGGTTCAATAGTGACACGGCATTTATCAAATCCATTATTTCATAAATCCTCGATTCACTTTCTAAGTAGCATTCCCAATCGAATAATTAGCCTCTTTATATTCCATTTCCGAAAGAAAGCGAGAACAAAGTTGCGCGAAAGTATCACCTGCGAGCGCAGAAGTGGAACGTTGATAACGTTATCTTCGCTTTGGTTTGACTTCACGGTGAGTATGCCTTTGTTGTCGGCGCAACCCGCATTGTGTTGGGGCAACAAACAATGCACAAACTTCACTCGTGTCCTTCTCAAAGTTTCTATTAATCCATCCTGAAACCATAATTAAACAAAGTCATTACAGTAATCGCACGATGTTTGAACTCAATTTTTTTTCATTGAAATTATTCAAATTAATCCTATGTATACATTCTTTTTTTATAAATAAGTGATTGTTATTGATTTGAAAAATGACCTGAAAATTCAAAACATTTCAAAAAAAAAAAAGTTTGAAGAAATGTCGAATTTTTAAGAAAATCCAAAAAAATGAACTCTAAAATTTTTACAAATGTTGGATGGAAAAATAGATACTCACAATGGTAAATTTGACTTGCAGGCAAATATTTTTTCGTTTAACTGCAGTAAATGTCCGTCGAATACTTGAAGCTCTCCTCAAGGATTGAGAACCTTCCAAACCATGAATAGATCCGCTCAAAGCTCCGGAAACACCGGCTCCGCGAGCGCAGACGAACAATCGGTTAACTTCCTCTCTGAAAACAATAAAAACAAAAAAGATTAACAATGAATAACATTATTATTAAATTTCTATAACTCAAAATCTAAGAATTTCGCGTAATGAACAAATAATTTTTAATAAAAAACATATTATTAATTTTTTTATATAATATTTTTATATTTAATATTTTATATATTTTTATAAATTATTTTATATAATTTATATAATATTTTATGGGTATATTTTTATATTTATTTTTTTTGTTTTTATTTTTTAATAAACAAAAGAGAAAATTTAATTTACCTTGTACTTTCTTGAAGAATTGTAATAGCGTTTCTTGATACAGGATTTTCTCGAACAGATTTTAACCAACCAGTCGCTGTATAAAGCACTGGATTAGTGCCTTGTAGATGCTGAAGTACAAACTGATTGTTTCCTGGAGCTTTGCGTAGCAGTATTTGGTGATCTGTAAAATTTGTGAAAATCGCGGTTGACAAAATTCAAACTCACATACAAATATTTAAAAACCTTTTCTTATTGAATTTTTTTTAGTAACTTTATCAAGTAGTCCAGAGTAAATTCAATTGTGAATTGTTTCAAAACTAATAATTCACTATTTATGAAAATTTTTAATAATTTTTAACATTTTATTTTGAAAACACAATCAAAACCATTTCTTACAATAATAAATTTTAAACTTTGATATTTTTGAAGAATTTTAATTTAAAAGTTGTAAATTATTAACAGAAGCAATTAAATTTCCATTAAAATTCATTATTTTGCATTAAAATTAAATAATAATAATTAAATTATATTATGTTAAAATTATATATTAAAATTATATATTTGAATCGTTAAAAAGTTTTAATTAAAATTCAAATGTTTTAAATATTTGGTTATTTGTTTTCGTTTTTTTGTTCAGAATTTCAAAGATTGTCGATAGTTTTAGACACTTCAAAAAATTAGTTGGATTTCCGAAAATAATAAATTTCGAAAATTAATAACTGTGATATTCATTGACTTTGCACAAATAGTACGGATATTTTCGATGATTCCCGAAATTTCACTCAAAAACGAAAAATCCGTAAAATTGTGAAAAACTAGAGCATCATCAATGATTCTCGAAAATCCTGAAAATTAATATATCTGGGAATATTAATAACATTTGAGGACTGCAAAAATCATGTAAAATTGAAAAATAAAGTAGAATACAAACAAAATTTTCAAAACATAAAAAAGTTTCATCTCATACGAAAATCGTCAATAATTTTGAAAACGTCAATGAGAGTCTAAAAAATTCTTAATTTCATAGTAACTAAAAATATGTAATATTTTTAATATTTTTAATAATCTTTAATAATTCTATAAAATCTTCAATAATTCTAGAAAATCTGAAAAGTTTGAATGATTTCCAGGAATTTTCTTAAAATTTTAATACTACGAAATATGAAAATTTTTATAAACTGTGAAGACTATCATAAAAACCGCAAAAAATGTTTGAGTAGAAGTCTTTATATTTTTCGAAAATAAAAATGTATTACGTCGAATGTAGATTATCGATATTCAGAGTAATTTAATTTTTAAAAAATCTAGAAGTAATGAAAAATTCAAAACTTAAATACGTTAATTTTTTTTTCCGAAATAATTTCGAAATTTTTTATGAAAATTTGAAACTTCATTTGCGGACGATGTTCAACCGTTTAAAAAACCTCTTTACACCGCTGTGAAATTCTAACTAGAAAAATCGCCTCTCATTAGATTTTTATTTCTGACCCCTGTTTCAAATTAAATTAGACTTATAAAAATTTAGGAAAAAATTAGTGTCAACAACCTTGAATAGAAAAAATTGCAAACTCAATTTTTGACTTCAAAAAATTTTCGAACACAGTGAATGATTTAAAAATGACTATGATAAATGTTTTAAGTTATTTAATTCCAAAAAACACATATAAAATATGCATTTTTCAATACAACTATCCGAATCGAAATTATAATTACAATAAAAATCGCAAAACTGTTTATTTCTCGTCTGGACGCAAAAATAAAAAAAAAGTCAACAACAATTCGAACAGCAAAGAATGTATGTAAAAACTTCCAGAATGAAAGATTAAAAAAATGAAATTTCCTGTTCATATAATACACTCAAAAACTACTAAGCTTGAAACCTTGCGTGAGAAGTGAAACTTTTTTAAAAAAACAACCAAGCAATCATTCAAATGTTATGACTGAAAAAAAATTGGGAAATCAAAGAAACTTTGTAAATTTTTCAAATTTTCAAGGTCAAAGTCAAGGTAAGGTCAAGTCAGGCATGAGATGTTCCTAATATCTTCTTAAGATCTTCTTAAGATCCTCTTAAGGTCAAGGTCAGATCAAGTCAAGGTCAGGCCAAGGTCAGGTTAATATCAGGCCAAGATCAGGCTGAGATCGGGCCAATATCAGGCCAAGGTCAGGCCAATATCAGGTCAAGCCTTAAGATTTGAGATCTTATGATATTTCGACACGTCACATAACGCTTCGAATCCCGTCCGGCTCATTTCGCTCCCTCTTCTCAAGATATTTCGAGCGCCAGGCGCCGGTTAAAAAGTTTCACTTCAAAAATCGTATTTTGAGGCCTTTTACTCTTCAGTCTTTCCTTTTAAAAAAGATAGAAAGCATAACTTTAATCAATCTTACCTCTGTCGTTGTAAAGTGAGAATAATCTGTCAAGAAACGATTCATCGCAGCCACTAGGCATGACACTTTCCTCGTCGAGAAGCCACAAAAGACCTTTGCGTTCGCACTGTCTGCTGCTACTCAAATCGCTTTGACTCGTCCTCAGCATCGTCGCACTCTGAGAATTACCGCGGTCGAGTAACGACACAAGAGCTTGTGGCGAACCCACGCCGTCATCGTCGGAATCCAGGTCTTGGTAATCCACGTCGATGCCTTCTTGCGAGTACCTAAAAAAACAAATAAACAAAAATACAATAAAATAAAAAAAAGCAAACAAATAAAACATCGATAATTAAAGTAACACATTAATTTCACTATGCATCAACCCAAAAAAAGGAAGTCAAACTGACCTGTCTTTGGGCGCGACCAAAGTCGTGTGGTGGAAAAGTAATTGCAATCGCTCTTGGAGATAATTGTGACAAAGGTCCTCGAACGTCGCGCCAGTTTGGCGCCCACAGGTCGCTGGGTTCTGGAATCCGGGAGTGTCACAAACAAGAAGGGACGATACCGTATGCACCGAACTCGATATTGACCTACGACAAGTCATTTTGCCATACAAAACAAAAGTTATAAACATATTTCTGGTATATATTTTTGTAGAGAAAGATCATTACACCGATTTAATTTTATAAAGGGATGAATAAACTACTTTGAAAAATTCCTATTCTTTCATAATGCAAGTTTACGATCTGGGTTGGCATACTCTACATATTTTGGCATGATGTATGTAGATTACGTAGAAAACTGTAATATACATTTTCGACATGTACACTACTCCAACAATGTAGAGTACTCCGAAATCGTCTGAAAAACGTAAACAGTGTTCACGATTTCGATTTCTTGTATGTATTCAATTATTTGTATATATACTCGACGAAGAAACATTCGTTTGACTTCGTCATAAGTTATTGTGTTGTGCTATTGAGCTATTAACGTCTATATTACTGTACACCAAAGCTCATCCCTACTCCAAGTGGGGGGTATTGTATACAGGGTGTGTCACAGTGCGCGGAAATCCTTGAAATCATAGATTCCTCATAAAATTCTAAGACAATTTTCCCTTTGCCATTTTTCACAAAACTCAAAATCAAAAAAGTTATTCGACTTTGAAATTTGAACAGAAATGTGCTTTTTCTACAAGTCGGGATAAAAACCACGAACCACATTTAATCGAAATTTTCTTCATATTTTTCTGAGTCAAAAAGTCCTTAGTTACAAAAAAAAGGTCCAAAAAAATGTTTCAGACACTTTTCTACAAAAACGTGTAGAAAACTCATAAATTTCCATGTAATCTACCTGATGTAATCTACGGTAGCGAAATGAAAAATACATGGTCAGGTATTCTACATGCCAACCCAGTTTACGATATAAATGATTTGAGTTAAAAACTAATATTATATTATCTATATTATCTTCATTAATTATAAAAATACGGGAAAATAGTGAGATTTGTCATTACACGTTGTACTGCGTTTTGAAAATCTAAAAAAGCTCGATGTCGAGCTACACCCCGGATTTTTAATTAAAAAAAAGTCGTATTTATGAAAGAGCATCCTGATTGGAGAAACTTAATTTTAATTTTAATTTGATTATTTTATTTTTATTTAAATTTTTTCAACATTATTCAATCCTTTAGAACATTGTCATACTTACTCGAAACAATTTTTTTAACACGATCTTGTATTTTACGAAACATTTTTCGTAAAGTATACTAATACAATGTAATGTAATTTTTATGACAAACGTAACAATTTTTTTAATCAAATTTTTCTCCGTATACGAGACCTATTGATGAAGACACGTTTATAAAAATATTAATCATTCTAGTCCTTTCGGGCGGCTGGAGCTGGTAGCAGCATTCTCCTCCGAAAAATATTCACTTTCACCTTACGCCATCTCTTGAAAAATTTTTGCGAATCCCATTTTTTTTAAGAAAACTCTATCTATATATTTCCTCGAGGAAACCTGAATGGAATCGAATTTTAGCATTGAACGTCCAAATCGTTAAAAATCGATCCGCTTTCGCGCAGGTATTCAAATACGCGACGCTAATTGGTCGGTGAAGTGTTGATATTGAGAAAGCGGGAAAATGATGCGAAATATTTATTAAATTTAGTTATTTTTTAGTAATTTTTGTTAATTTTTTATATAAGGATGATATTTTCTTTAATGGCATAACCCATTTGATGCCAATTGACGAATAATATGTAATTCAGAGATACTCGAATATCCGTTCGTTTCGTTCATAACATGAATATAGTAATGTTTTCTAATTTTTTAAATTACGAGCCCATCGTATAATCGCTTAAAGATAGAAATAGATTGTTACAAAGTATAGCGTTTAGCTAAGAAAATGTTGAGCATGGATTTTTTTTCATTAACTGTTTAAACTCTTGAAAGTGCAGATATGTGTGTTTTTCGGGCCGACAAGATGTAGAAATAAATTTTCGAGAAAAATTGCTCCTCTAAAAACCGTGATCTCGCAACGAGTTCAAGTGTAAGCCGCTGAGTTTTTTCTTCCTGTAGTTGTTTAGAGTGACAAATCTAACATCTGCCAAGATTTGTTGGTTAATCACAGTTATTGAAAAATAATCCAATCTCCATTTTCGTCCACAACATGAATATTCGAATTTTCTCTAATTTTTTACAATAACGAGCCCATCGTATAATAGCTTAAAGATGGGAATGAATTGTAACTAAGTATGGCGTTTAGCTAAGATAATATTGAGCTTGGATTTTGTCTTATTAACTGTTTAAACTCTTAAAGGTGCAGGTATGTTTGTTTTTCGGGCCGACAAGTTGTAGATATAAATTTTCGATAAAAATTGTTCCTCTAAAAACCTGGATCTCGCAACGAGTTCAAGTGTAAGCCGCTGAGTTTTCTCTTCCTGTAGTTGTTTAGAGTGGCAAATCTAACATCTGCCATGATTTGTTGGTTAATCACAGTTATTGAAATAAATAATTTAGAGACTTGTGTAAAACTGTAATTTTAGTTAATTTTTTAATGACTTTTAGCGTAAAGATAAGGGAAGCTTTTTTTGCCTTGTACTACCCGACAAGAATGTTCTCCCGAACTTTATCAATCAATCAAAGAATTTTTAAAGAAATTAGCTCCAAGAACTGGTAGTTTTAACATATATAAATATCTATACTAATTTAAAAATTGTAGATACTTGTTGCATTAGATACGCACTCAAACAAATTATTCTTTCATCCATATACCTCAGAGTTTTGGTGAAAACTTGATAAAATTTGTTTGAATTTTGTATTTTTTAAAATCACAAAAAATGCATGTTTTCATGTTTTTTTCGAGTGTGTATGAAAATTTTATGTTTTTTTTGTATCGAAGAACTATACTTTTAATTACCCGATCCAGATAAACTTTATAAAATTTCATCTATGG
Organism: Platygaster orseoliae; assembly: GCA_030522825.1. Taxonomy (NCBI): domain Eukaryota; kingdom Metazoa; phylum Arthropoda; class Insecta; order Hymenoptera; family Platygastridae; genus Platygaster; species Platygaster orseoliae. The sequence goes on along the minus strand of JAPYZL010203819.1, from coordinate 10,379 downwards.
GTTCAGTACACTTGAATTACAAAGTTAATAACGGTTTGCATGAATGTGACACTTGTTTAAAAACGTCATTTTAGGAAAGAATAAATTCAACGCACGAAACAGCTGTCATTTTTCAATTTATATAGATAAGTATCTGAATTTTCCCAAATTTCTTTTGACTCAAAGCATTCGAGTTTCATAATCAGGACAACAGAAAATAATTACCAAAATATCTTGAAATGTTTAAGTATTAAATATTTACGAAAAATGAGGTTAAATATTTGAGATAGACATTTAATATTTTTATTTTATTTTTTTTTTTTTTTCAAGTATATTATTTGATAAATCTATTGAAGTTTAATATAATAATAATATAAGTAAATGATCTCCGCTGATTCGTTTTATAGAGTCGTTTGATTTATTCTAATAAATTGGAATTTTACTGAAATAATTTTTACATTTATAAAAGTTTGTTGCTATAGGCCCGTTAATAAATAAACGTCAAAAGTCACAATCACGTTTGTCATTTTTTCATTTTGAAATTCGAGAATCTTTTCATTCTGTACATAAAAAGTTGGAAGTTATTCACGATAAACTTGTGAAATTTGGAAATATTTATTCCTTACAAATTCTATTTAAAAATTGTTGTTGCCCTGTTCATAACGAAATTCAATCATATCAGATTCCTGAAAGTAAAAAACTTGCACTTTGATTAAATATAAATTTTATAAAAAAATAATTGTTATAAGGTTTTTATAAAAATCAAAATCACTAGGGGCATAATACAAAATTTCGATTTTTTTTTCAAAAGAGGTCAATACCAACAGTCGTAATTTGAAATTTCAGAAATTTGAGTATCTCTGAATCACATATTATTCGTCAATTGTCATCAAATGGGTTATGCCCTAAATAAATTACCATCCTTATATTATTTATTAATGGTTCCTTTTGTGGTAGGTGTATTAACAGTTCCTGACTATTCATGAATCGTTGTTTTTATAAAGGTTTAAACAACTATTCATGATGATAAATAGTGTATTAGTGGATCGACTTTTGTCCTGATTGAGAATTGTTGGTTCTCAAATGGTATTGTCCTTATTGATGATCATTCATAAATGGAGGTTTTCCGAAAAGGTTAAAGAATCATAAAAAACTATTCATTCCAAAATGGTTTTCTTGTGTTGACAACCTTTCACATCACAAAGTATTTTTTTTTCTATTCGTCACTTGACCTACGTAGAATTGTTAATTCATGGTACAACTATTAAAACCTATTTGTGAATCAGTTCAGCTCGAACCATAGGCCCATTGAGCCTGTTGAAAAAACTTCATAGATGAATGGTTTTCAATAGATCTTTTCCAACAGGGCTCTTACTTGATTGCATGGTAGAATTAGACAAGGTATGTTCTTGCGCAGATAGAGGTAGGGTGGGGGTAATTCTCTCTGTCTCGAAAACCTCTCTCACACTCATTCTTACATCTAGCCCAGTTGCCGCCATATTGCTTATATATCGTCGTGGCAAAAAGATGGCGGCGGCTGGGCTATGCGCGGACTGAGTCAAAAACGGTACCTGCTTGATTGTAGGACACATCTTCCTCGAAAATGACACCCCTTGAAGTTTGTTAACAGTTGAAAGTGCAGTATGATAACTCGAAAAATCAAAGAATGAGAAAAAAAAGACTTCGGAAAAATAATAAGGTAGAAAAAATGGACTTTGGAAAAATTATAAGGTGGAAAATAAATCCAGTGGAAAATACGGATTGGAAAAAGTGACCGCCAACCCTCTTACTTATTTATCAAAGCAGCGACGCAGTGGAAGAGTTCCGAGTACATCCCCACGAGGAAACCCTCGAGAGCGTCGATCCCGAGGACTGCGTCTCTCCCAGGATCCGTCGGACTCGGCGTCCTCAAATTACCGCCTCTTCCTGAACTAGAGCTCCCCGAGACCGGTACACCAGGTGCGCCGGTGTTGGCGCTGGTGAACCCGGAAAACACGACCCTGCTCAGTTCCTCGACGGAGCTCCCAAGTAAATTCGCCGCGCGCTCAGCGCACTCGACCCTCGCGAATTGCCAGCGACTCTGGGTCTTGGTGACACCGGCGCAGCTGAGGTGGTAAATCGCCGCGAGGACGAGCCAAACGACTTTTTCATCGGCCTCGCCAAGTCCGAGAGCCCGGAACGCGGCGACAACGCGGTTGAATTCCACCTGAGCACGCTGCTTGTCCTCGTGTTTTTGCAAAGGCGTCACGAACGCGTTGCCATTCTCAGGGACGAGGTTCGCGAGGTGCAGCTCCTTCCTGAGGCTACCCTCGGCACCGGCTAGGAGTCGGTACAAAACGTGGAACGTCGGGTCGCTGTTGGATCTTCGGCCGATACGGGATTTTTCGAGAAGGAGGACCTGCGAGTTGAGACATTTTAGCAGGGCTGGACCGTTGCCGACCATTTTCCCGAACGGTCACTATCACGAAAACTATCCCGAAAGGTCTTTTTTTCGAACGGCCATTTTCCCGAACGGTCTTTTTCCTGAATCCGTTTTCCCGAAGGGTTTTTAATTTTCTCGAACGGGAAATTATCCTATCAGCCTAATGTCTAAAAATGCCATGGTTACGCATTTACAAAATAATTGTCTTTTGAAAAAACTGTTGAAAAAAACCTTCCAATTTTATATCTGCAGAAACCTAATTTGGAATTTTTACCACGAATCTTCTTATTAAGGACTCTTCTTAAGAAATTAATAAATGTATACAATTGAAATAAAAGTGAAATTCCAACCGAAATTCGGAAAATAATACTTTCGGGAAAATAGTTGTTCGGGGAAGAATACTTTCGGGAAAATAGCCATTCGGGATATAATAAGTTCGGAATAATGGCATTTCGGGAAAATGACCGTTCGGGAACTTGGATTCGGGAAAATGAACGGGAATCGAGCTGGACGGATATGTACAGTGTGTACCATAATCATCAAAACAGAAAAAATTCGATGATGTTCATAATTTTCGGCCTTTTATTAGGCTCTCATTAGAAAACTGCATTTTCATTCAAATAATTTTCTATGGAATATTGAAATCTATTAATGTGACACGAAAAATTCTATTTTTATTTTATTAGAAAACTTTTTAATATTGATATGGTCAATTGTTTATATCCTTATTGTATTTCTTAGTTTGAAAATAAATAAAATCTTGAAAATAATAAAAAACAAATGATTTTTAATTTTTATGGCTCCAAAAGATCGAAAAACCGTGAAAATTATGAAGAATGTTAATGGACCATTATACGAAAAAAGTTAATATTCCTTTTTGAATTTCAAGTCGATATGTCCTTTACCACTTTCCGCAAAATTCAAAATCAAAAGAGATGTTCAAGTTTGAAATATGAGAAATCTGATTGGTTGAAATTTCTAATTTCTAATTGGCAAAGGACTATTCGACTCAAAAAAATACGATGAAAATGTAGGTAAATTTTGGTTCGTAGTTTTTATCCCAATTTTTCGAGTGAGCGCGTTTATTGTTTGAATTTCAAACTTGAATAACTTTTTTGATTATGTTCACAAAGTTTACAACGTTGAAAAATCACACAAGAATTTTTTATTTTGAGATTTACCATCAATGAACTAAAACCTCGAAATAACAAATTCAGCGAAGCCCCTAAAAATCGTCGACAAAAAAAATTCATATAATCATCGACGATGAAATTCATCGTTTTAAAAAAAGGTCGAACTTTTAAGATTCTTGTAATAAAAACTTTACTTATAAAATTTTATTTCTTGTAGAAACGTTTATAAAACATTGTTTTCAGAAAAATTCCAATTCATAAAAAATTTACGATGTTTAAATATTTTCTAAAAAAAGTTTCAATGGTTATTATAAAAAAAATTTTTCTTACTAAAATTTTTTAAGGTCGACCTTAAATGATATAGAATTCTTATAAGAAATTTCTAATTGTTATAAGAATTTTGCCATTTTTTATAAGATTCAAAATCACTAGTTGATCAACATGTTTAGAAAATTCCTTATTAGGGGCTTCGTCAAATTTGTTTTTTCAATATTGTACGTTATTTTTAATAAATCTCAGAAAGAAATTTTCGTGTGATTTGTCAACGTTGTAAAATTTACTAACATTTTTTGATTTTGAGTTTCGTAAAAAGTGGTAAAGGACTGTTCTACTTGATATTTAAAAAGAAATATTGGATTTCTTTTTTGTTCGGGGATTTTGGTACACTCTGTATAATGGAATTCGATTTCTATAAATTCCAAGTCACTGAGGCTTAGTTTTTTTTTCAAACACTTTTAGTATTTTTAATGATTTTTTAGTATTCATATGACTTTAAGGATTTCCTGACAATAATATGGATCTTTAAAATAATTTTTAAAAGTTACAAAATTCTAAAGGATAAAATTTCTTCTGTTTTCGTATTTTTTTTTCTTTTTTTATAAGATTTTATCGCATTTTCTTCTATTTTTCGTAGATTTATTGTATTTCTATAAATTTATACTGACGATTTTCAGAATTTGAAGTTTTATAGATCGTTTAAATGTTTTCAAATTGATCACAAAACAGTTATTTCGGGGAATCCCATAAATTTTATTACTATTTCTCCAGAATTCGAATAAATCGGAAAATTTTCTGGTATTTTCATAGATTACTGTATAGATTTATACAATTCGATGCTCCAGTGTTCAAAGTTTTTTAGATTAAGATAATTTTCGTAAATTTTCATTTTTCTCTTTAATCACCTTAATTGAAAATTTTTTATTTTATTTTTTTATTTTTTATTTTTATTTTTTTATTTTTATTTTTTTATTTTTTATATTATTTTTTTATTTTATTTTTCTACATTTTTTCAGCCAGAATATTTTTTTTTTAGTTAGTAAAATTTCGAATTCTGAATTTCGTTCAACTCTGCGAATTAAATTGAAATCGTTTGTTGTGTCCTCTAAATTAAAGTAAGTTTTGGTGATGTTTACTTTTTCTATTTTTCATCTATGATATTTTATAAAATACAATCATGAATAATAATATACATAAATATACATTATATTATATGAAATAAATAAAATATATACTATTTATTAATATACAAATACTCAAGACTCATTTGTATCGAAAAGACTTTTGTCATGAGTGTACTGCATTTGAAGAACTTATTCTAAGTTTATCTCTATTAACTATTGAAAGTTAACTCCTTTTTATAAATTATTAACAACAAACAAATGTTATGTGAGAGTACCTGCAGAGACGAAGAAGCAATTTGTCCAGTTTGGTCGAAATCGAGGCTAAAAAGTTGGGTGAACCGCGTGGCGTTCGTATTCATATGAGTCCTGCTGTTTCCGAAAGCTTCCAGAATCGTAAAAACGGCGTTGAGTTTCTCCGTTGTCAAAATCTGTGAAATAAATATCATTTGAATAAGATTTCTTATATTTTCTTTAACTAAATGATGAAAAATATTAGATTTCATAGAACATAACTAGTGAAGTTTTTTTCCATTATCAATCAACTTTTAAGCACAGCTAAAAATCTTAAATTTTTATGGAATTTTCTTTATTATACACAGTATTCAAAAGTTTTGATTGTCATTAAAAAAGTTGGAAATTTGTCGATTATTACCAATGAAAAATGTAATATATTTTTTGTTTGTTCTACAGTCTTCTTATATTTTTTGAATTTTTCGGGAACCAAAAAAATTATAGATAAACTTTTTATAGTCAATAAAAAAAAAGAAATTTTTTTCAGAAGATTCTAAATTTTTTCGAAATACAAAACCGTTATTTGCGATTTCTATTTATCATCCTATAAAAGTCAAGCAATCAAATCAATGTTATGAAAAATTCTTGATAATTATATAAATATATTGCACAATTCCAAAACTTTCTCGTATAACTTCTTAAAAGCTTTCACGGCACATAATTTTCGCAAAAACGCAGCGTTAATCCCCGGCTTTTTTAGTAAAAAAAAAATGTTCCGCTAATGCACTGCCTTCATTCGCGTTACTTAATCATTTGAAACATCACGTTCTTTTTTACGAAACGTCTCAACCATGATAATCAAAATTATATCGCAAGAATCGTCACTTTAAATGACATAATCCATACATGATTCATTTACGACACGTTGCACTTTTTTTTCAACTTAATAATAAGCAAAAAATCAACGACGTCAAGTGTTGTGCAATTAAATAAATTTTCAGAAATTTAATATCATTAGTTTACTTAAGTTAACATTATTTGGAGACATTCCAAATAATAAATAATCTTTGATGGGAATAGAAAAAAAATTTGTTTTCTAATTTAGTTTTGGATACACACTTAAAAATTTAACTTTTTAAAACAGTAAGATCATCTCCTTCAGAAACGTTTTCAAAGTTGTTTTGGCACCAATTTAAAATTACCACCCTCTTCTACACTCGACGCTGACTATAAATCACCGACAATTTTTGCAGGCGTCGCGGAAGTGTTAAAAGAAAAAATGGGTTTATTTCGGGAATGTTTGAAAAGAGTTTCCGACTACCTTGTTAACCGAGCCAGCGGCTGACACGAGATAGTTTAGAACGTGCTTGAAGTTGGTCGTTTTGCCGGATCCACTTCGGCCGAGGAAGACTAGGGAGTGATCCCTCCTGGTCGTCAGCATCCCTCTGTAAGCTGACTGTGCCACGGCGTAAATGTGCGGAGGCATGTCTTCGCTTTTGCACCCGCGGAACAATTGGACTACCTACAAAACATCAATAACGATAGTTTAAAAATTTTACTTCCTTTTAGAAAATAACTATTTTAGGTTATTTTGGATCGCTGAGTATGAAAGTATCAATAAATTATTTTTCCAAAGAAACGTTATCGAAATATATGGAAAGAACGTGTTTTTATCTGAATAATCTGAATGATAAGAATAAAAATTAGAAATTGCAAACAAAAAATTTTCCCCGGTATTTTTATGGAAAAGTGCAATGCGGGGATCAAACTGTAACTGACCAATTTTGGCGAAAAAAAAAATAACAAAAAATGAAGTCTCCAAAACTTTTCCTTACACAGTAAAAATTCGAATTAAGGGCCCGGAAAGCAACACAGCGGGAGCGCTCGACCTAGTAGGTAAGGGAGGGGGCATAACGCGAAGATCCGATCAAAAAGAAGACGAAAACGAAATATTTTAATAAACTTTTTTTTATTTAACTCGCCATAACTCTGGAACTAGACATTGGAATGAAATGAAATTTGGACGCATGACTCTTCTTACTTTAGCGATGCTCTCAAAGTGCAGAAAAACTCATTGACATTATTTATTATTGTTGCAATAACAATAAACAATGATAATAAATATTAACCCAAAACCTAGAGATTTTCAAAACTTTTATTTACAAGTTTTCTTTATTATAGAGCAAAGAAGTCTTCATAAAAATTTCATGTTGATTGCATTATTATTATAGCCGCAGTATGAATAAATCAATGACCGCGCCGAGTTATAATATATATTTATAAATAAATAATGCCAATGAATTTTTCTGCACTTCAGGAGCATCGCTAAAGTAAGAAAAATTATTCATTCCAATGTCTAGTTCCAGAGTTATGGCGAGTTAAATAAAAAAAGTTTATTGAAATATTTCGTTTTCGTCTTCTTTTTGATCGGATCTTCGCGTTGCGCCCCCTCCCTTACTTACTAGGTCGAGCGCTCCCGCTGTTTTACTTTCCGGGCCCTCAATTAATAGTAGCTAAGATTGTTGAATTATTTAAAATAATAATAAATTTTCAAAGAAAATATGTTTGGAAACTAACGAGAAGAAATTTCTTTGTATATAAATGGGCAAAAAAGAAAAAACGCAGTTTCATTCGTAAAATAAATTTTTTGCATAGAAAAGTCAATGTACTATGTGTTGAACAATACATTATTAGAAAAAAAATTATGTCACAAATTTAAAAGTTTTTCCAATATTTAACATTTTGCGCATTTTTTCATAGAATTGTTTTCGAATTTCGTTCATTTCTCTGAATCTAATTAAGTTCTAGTTCTTACTAAACATAAAAGAACATTCCACGGAATTTGACAATCTTTTGCAGTTCGAGTAGAAACAACCTCCACCAATTTGGTAAAAATTTCACATTAACCGTATTTGAATTGCAATTTTTGCAATTTTGCACACTGCAACACGGCATTTTGCATTTTTCGTTGTTGTTTTCAGTTGTTTTGAACACTTTTCGCGTATTTTGCGGGTTATGTAAGATCACCAAAAATAAAACATGGCGGATACTCGGCCACATGCGCAAAATACATCAAAAATGAGTCCTCCGAAAGAACACACCTTGTATACTTACATCATGGCTCAAACTGTAACTGACGAATTTTGGCGGAAAAAAAATGAAGTTTTCAAAACTTTTCCTTACACAGTAAAAATTCGAATTGATAAAAAATAAATCACGTTAAGAAGTTTCAAAGATGAACTCACTTTTTCAGAATAAATCGCGAGAGGAGAAACCGGGTTGATGACCACCATATTGTCGCCTGCGTAAGTGTGGATTAGATTACTGGCGTATCGTTGCCTCAGGGTATGAAGCACCGATGACTCGTTCAAAAAACGCAATTGTGATAAATCTTCAGCTTTGTCAAATTGCGGTGGATTCGCCTGCAACAAAATAAATGCAGTTAATTTTATTTTCCAATCATGGCACGAAAAAAAATTTACTGCATTCACACCACTTCTGCTTTTTTTTCAGCTTTCGTAAACTTTTTCTCCTTTTTCGCAATACTTTCCCACCATTCATTCACCTTATCTGTAAATTTTAAATTCAAATGAATCCCTACACTTTTCTGCTTGTCACATATCCCTCGCAGCGAACACGGACACGCTAATTGATATTGATAATCACGATTTAATTGCCGCAGAAATCGATGGATTCTCGGGATAAATTATCATACTCCCTCGTCAGGATAAAAAAAAATGCTCGGCTTCGTGACAGGCTCGTACAACCGAGCGTTGTCGCGCTTTCACAATGGAGACCGCGAAAGTGCAACAAGGACGAAACTGACGTTTCCACGTCAATTATCAACGCGGGCTCGAAAACTTATCGATCAATGTTAATAAACTTTCGTGACAATCATGATCGTGAGCGGAATATTAAAAAGCGCTCGTTTATTTCAAAACTCACATTTCCTTTGCCATTCATGTCTTCCATAAAAATACCAGTTCATAGAAAGTCCCATAACTCACGAAACTATCGGCGAATCTACATTGAATCTTACACGAAGTCGCGGGGTAATATCTATTCTCGAAACCACGTTGGGGTCTTTCGATTGTTTGCAACGAAAGATTTGAAATTTGCGACTTTGCTCGAACGAATCGAAATATTCAATTTTTTAGACATCTTGAGCTGGCACAACCTTGACAGCACAATGAAAAAATAAAAACTTATTAATTTGCTTAATATTGAATGCTTGTTTATCACAATTTGCAAAAATTCAAAGACATTAAAATTTTCTATATTGCTCGATATTTGATTATTATTAAAAAGTAAAAAAGTATGTTTTCCAAAAATCAATTGTGTTGAGTTGATGGTAAGTTTTCACAACTGTACTAAAAACTATTAAAATAATGCGACAATATTGATACAGTAAATAAAAAATCATTAAATCAATAAACTACTTCTTCTTAATTTTTTTAATGATCGTGAGATTTACCATCAATAATTTAAAACCTCAAAATAACGAATTCAGTGAAGCCTCTAAAAATCGTTGACAAACAAAAAATTCATTGAAACATCGACAATGGAATTCATCGTTTTAAAAAAAGGTCGAACCTTCAAGATTCTTGTAATAAAAACTTTTCCTATAAAATTTTACTTCCTGTAGAAATGTTAACAAAAACTTTTTTTCATTAAAATTTCAGTTCATAAGAAATGTACGAGGTTTGAATATTTTCTTTAAAATAAATTTGAAATTTCTTTTAAAAGTGTCACTGGTTTTTATAAAAAAGTTTTTTTCTTATTCGAATTTTTTGAAATCGACTTTACAAAAAATAGAATTCATATAAGAAATTTCTAATTGTAATAAGAATGTCACCATTTCTTATAAGAATCAAATTCATTAGTGTATTAACATGTTAATACACTAATAATGTTAATACATGTTTAGAAAATTCCTTTTTAGGGGCTTCGTCGAATTTTTTTTTAAAGGTTATACATTATTTTTGGTAATTCTTAGGAAAAAATTTTATTTTATTTATTTCAATTGAACTTTATTTGAAAAGTATTATTATTTTTTAATATACATATGTATGTATATACAGGGTGTCCCAAAGGCCACGATAAAAAAAAATCCTCAATTCCTTTTTCAATTTCGAGTCGAAAAGTCCTTTACCACTTTTTGCAAAACTCAAAAACAAAGAAGTTATTCAAGTTTGAAATTTAAACAATAAACGC